>RJWJ010018338.1:0-31793 GCA_004363605.1 Indri indri | reverse complement strand
GCACCCGGTGAACAAGCTGAATAAGATACAGCCCCTGCCCTCCAAGAGCTCCCGGCACACGGGGTCTCGGACAGGAGACCCGTAATCGCCACAACAAGCCCAGGATCTGGGGAGCCTGAGGAGGCTGTGGGAAGGAGAGCCCTTAGGCTTCCAAGAGGAAATAACTAAAGTGTGTAAAGTGCCTACTATTTTTATTATTGCCATTGCCTCCATTTTACAGATGACGGAATCTTCTCCGAGAGGTTGGGCTGCACGACAAGCGAATGGAGTTGGGCTTTGAGCTAGGTGACCAACAATCCTGGTTTGTCTGGGACTTTCGGGGTTAAAAGTAGGGAAGTCCCAGGAAACCCAGGATGAGTCAGTCTCCCTACTTGGAGCTCTGCCCGGCTCTGGGGTCTTGTCACTGCACCCTACGCTGAAGCGCAGAGACGGGTGTCTCTGCTGGTGAAACCCACTGCGGCGCCAGAGCTCCCTGCGCTCCAGTTGGAGGCCCCAGGCCGGTCTCGGTGCCTCCGGTGACATCCTTCCCGTACACTCGCTCACTTGAACCTCGTGGCCATGCTGGGTGGGGGAGGGCACGCAGGGACAGTTATGGCAAAGTGGGGGTTGTAACTTCCCGGGGTCACAGAGCTGGGAGGGGGCAGAATGGAGACGCCGAGTTCGGCACCCTTGCCCAGTCCTCCCTGTTCTCCATCCTCAGTGAAGACCCCGGTGAGCACAGGAAGAAACACAGGCTTCTGTCTGGGGCTGGGTCACATGCTGTCTGGGCTCCTCTTGGGTGGCTGGCTCAGCACTTGATTGGCATGCTAGGGAGCCAATGAGACTGAGGTGAGAGCCGGCTGGGCGGGACACTTGGCGTGGTAGGCAGCATTGGCAGCGAAGGAAATAAACGGCAATGAGCACGTTTCCACGTGCTTCTCAGGAGGCTTCCTGGGAGCACTTCTCTTCCGGCTGGATTCACTGCTGTGACGCAACCTTGCTCCAGGCAACACCAGGCATTGCGGAAGCCATAACGAGAGGTGTGCCAGATGGCACAGGTACGTCCAGGACACCTTCAGACCCATATATCTCAGAACCATCCTTAGAACAGTGGTTCCCCTGGAGCCCGCCCGCGGGAGGGCCCCTCTTTGTCAGGAAGGCGCTTGGCGGTGCAGGCAGAAGCAGGAAGAGTCCTGGTCCCGCTCTTCAGCGCTCGTCTCTACTCCCGCGAAGCAGGATGACCTCTCCACTCCGAATCACAGGCCACTCCAGCGGGACGGAGCCTTGGCCGCACCGTCATGTGATAGGGGAGACATTAAAGTCCCGCCTTCCAGTTTCTTGGTCACCCCCTAAAATCGTAAAGTTGAGCAATAAAGGAGGTGCGGCTGTAAGACATCCCCTGTTTCCATCGAGTAGAAGCACTGCTGCTTGGGTGCTGAAGTCCCTGAGGAGGGCGACCTATAGCGGCAGACCATTCGCACACCCGAGTGCGCATCACACCCCCCGGAGATCCCATTAGGCTGGGCCCCACCCCAAGTGTTTCCGACTCAGTAGGTCTGGGTGACACCTGGGGTTCCCAGGTGATGTCGATGGGGCTGGTCACTTTGAGAACCGCTGATCCAGTCTATACCATGACAATTTTTCCGCCTCTTTGGAGCCTCGTTCTCCTCAGCTGTAAAAAGGGGCCAACCCTGGCTTGCAAGAGCAAGAGCTGAGCTCTGAGAGATGACCAAGGCCAAGGGCATCTTCTCATGCCGGGTACTTTGAGAGCCTCGATCATCGTGCAAGTCCCTTCCTTCTGGATCCTGAAGGGTTTCCTCTCACAATCAAGGGGTAAAGTAGGTCGAATGTCTTCTTTGTCCAGTGCTCCATTTTAGTGGCTGGAGAGTTACCGAACGACCCCAAACTCTGGGCTCGTCACCATGCGAAGGAGGCTGTGAGATCCTGGGAAGATGGCAGGAGAATTGTCAAGCTGCTCGACACGGGAAGTGCCAGATGCTCCCGAGTCCTTCCTGGGAGACACTGGCAGAAACAGCTGTCGGCAAACACGATCTCTGCCCCACAGCCAGCTCTGGGTTAAATCCGGCTGCTAACTAAGGCTCCCACCTCCCCCCCCACCCCCCCACTCTGGGTTTTTCTTTCTCTTGCTCACTCCCACCCCCACCCACTCCCGCTTTCTCTCCCAGGGCAAGTTTAATAAGCCAATATCAAAACCATCTAGGCCTGGAGCTTTCAAAGATTTAAGACTTTTAAATGTGAAGCACCTCATTATATCTGACTATTTTCAATAAAAAAGACCTGATAAGCCATTGATATGACACCAGTTATCAGTGGGATTTGTTTGACGTCGATTTGAAATGTGCACTGCCAGCTTTTTGGGGTAATGGAATCAAACACTTAGGAGCCGCACGGTGCAAACAGATCACTTTTCGAGTAAGAACATTAAAATGGAGGGAGACCTTGTTCGGGGGTTTATAAAAATAAAGCGCTATTGTACAGTATTGCATATAGCAGTGGCTACATGCACAATTGACTTCCTTCCTATTAATCAACTACAATGTTTACCTTCTTATTCCAACCATTTCCAAACCATTAAAACTAAGAGGATTAGCATCACATTTCTGCCAAGGTGTACTTTTATTTCAGCAAATACTACCTTTGCTCTTGGAGGAGATTAAAAGCCTGAAAGAAACGGTTTCTTTATCTTGCATACTGTGTCACACAGGTAAAAAAAAAAAAAAATTATATAGTTAAAAGAGTACAGTGTCCCTGTCCAGTGAAAGCCAATTGTGAAAGGAGTTAAATTTCAGGATGAACAACATAAATTGTGAAGAATAATACAATGTTAGGACTGAGTAGATTTTGCCCTGTAAATAGTGCTTATGGAGGTATCATTTAGGAACCAGCAGAGAAGTGGTCCCCGCACTTAGGTTAGGCTCATTTGGCCATTTTTCTAATGGAGATTTTAAAAATATACAAGCACCAGAGTTTGAATAGGATGCGTTATGCTTTTGTGGATTTGCCTACTTATGTAATTCCTGAAATTTTTCAAAGTACGTTGTTTTCTACCTTCTTACTTTTTTAAAATGTGTGAATTTTTTTATAAAGCCAAATTTCAAAATTTACCATTTTTCATCTTCCCTCAAAAGCACACTTTAACATTATATATTCTCTCTGTCTGAAGTTTGTTGTTACACAGCTCATAATTAGCTTAAAGGTCTACACAGTGATTTCCAAAGTGTGGTCTCTGGACCAGCAGCAGGAACATCATCGGGAAATTCATCTGAAACGCAGAATCCCAAGCCCCACCGTAGAGCTGCTGAGTTAGAAACTCAGAGACAGAGGCCAGAAATCCCCAGTTACGGTTATTTTGGAGGTTGAGAACCACTCATCTAAGCTAATTCTCTATATTATAGTCTGAATTGTGTCCCCCTAAAAATTTATATGTTGCAACCCTACTCCTCAATGTGGTTACATTTGAAGATAGGGCCTTTAAAGAGGTAATTGAGGTTAAAGTCATAAGGGTGGCATCCTAACCCAATAGGACAGATGTCCTTGTAAGAAGAGGAAACACCAGGGATGCACGCACGAGGAGAAAAGGCCACATGAAGACACAGGAAGAAGGTAGCTGTCTGCAAGCCAGGGAGAGAGACCTCAGGAGAAAACAAACCTGCTGACATCTTGATGTTGGACTTCCAGCATTCAAAACTGTGAGCAAATAAACGTCTATTGTTTAAGCCACCCAGTCTGTGGTATTTTGTTATGGCAGTTCCAGCAAACTAATACACTCTCCTATGACAAAGAGGGAGGCCTAGAGAGGGATATCAACTTGCCCAGCATCACACATTCTGTTAGTAACAGAGCCTGGGCTGCACTAAGAACATAGTGAATAGGAAATAGAATGGAAGGAAGTCGCACTCCCACAAGAGAATGAAAAGACTATTTGCAAAAAATAAATTCAAGTTTAAAAAGAACAGCAAGAGAATATTTGCATAATAAAGGAATTAACCTGAAGACTTCTTTAAATAGTTTCAGCCACCAAGTGCATTGATCCCATTCGCAAATAAATTGATCTGTATAGAGCTGTTCATGACCATATCGACATAAATCGAAGTGTACAAACACAGGCACATATGTGGCCAGCATGAGGCTAAGGATCCTCTTTTGAAACACCAGCAACCCATGTCAGAAGGCCAACGCCAAGTCTTTTAAAGATGGTCCTACAGTATCCCCAAGGGATGGATGTTGAACAAAAATGTACTTTTCATGACATCATCGATGCTGGACACTCTCATCTTATTTTTAATTGTTACTAATTTGATAGTCATTAAATGATATCTTAATGTTGTTATCATTTTATGTCCTTTCTTTCATAGTTAATTATAAAATCAATGTATACTTATTATCAAAACTTTGGAAATTACAAATAGTATAAAGAAGATATTAAGAATCCATAATCCTACCAACTGGGTAAATCCACTTTTTACATTTATGTATTTTCTTCTAATTTTTTTCTGGGCACATTTTAAGCACATTCAAGGTCATACCATATATAAAATGTTATATAATGTTTTCTTCATTTAACAATAAAGCCTTAGTATTTTATTACACTAAGGACTTTTTGCAAGATTTGATACTTTTGAAAAAAATAGTGAATTCAAAGACATAATAAAACTCAGAGATGAAAAATATGTTAAAAATTAACAGAGCATCAGTGAACTGTGGAACAATGTCAAGGGGCCAAATACACATGAAATTGGAACCCCTGAAGGAAAGGAGGAAGAAAAGAAACTAAAAATTATTTGAAGCAAAAATGACCAAATATTTTTAAAAGTTGATGAAAACTACGAACCCACAAATGCGAGAGGCTTGATGAGCCATAAATACAAGAAGCATGAAGAAAACTAGACCTAATCATATCATTCTCAAATTTCTTGAAATTGACAATGAAAAGAAAATCCTAAAGGCAGCCAGAGAAAAACGACACAATATACATACAGAAGAACAGAGAAAAGGGTGACTGACAGCAGATTTCTCACAGGAAACAATGCAAGCTAAATGATACATCTTTAAAGTGCTGGTGGGGAAAAAAGGACAACATAGAATTCTTTACCTAACAAGTGAATTTTTCAAAACTTAAGGCAAAATGGACTTTGGAAGACATGCAAAGCCAAAAGAATCCATCACCACTGGATTCAAACTACAAGAAATATTCAGGGAAAGTTTTTAAGCTGAAGAAAAATAACGGACACAAACATGGAGCTACGCAAAGAAACGGAGAGGAGCAGAAATGGAGGCTACGTTGATAAACATAAATACTTTTTCCTTATTATTTAAATGTCTTTAAAAGATAATCAAAATCAACTGCATAAAGCAACAATGATAGCCATGTGCTCTGTGGTTTATAAAATATTTAGAAGTAAAATGTATGACATAATAGCATAAAGGTCAAGAAAAGAGAAATGAAAATACTATGTCGTAAAGTCCTTATAATATACACAAGTGGTACGCAACTGCTTGAAAGTAGAATGTGATGAATTAAATGTGTATACTATAAGTAAATTACCCACTAAAATAACACAACACAAAGTTATGGCTAATAAGCCAACAAAAAAAGATATGATAATCATTACAAAACACGATTCATTCAAAACGAGGCAAAAAGAGAGGAAACAAGGAACAAAAAGCCAGTGGGGGATAAAACAAAGAGCAAAATGGTAGATTTAAGTCAAAGAATATTAATAATAACATTAAGCTACAATGATGTAAACTCCTTAAGTAAAAGGCAGATATTATTTGATTGGATTTTTTAAAAAAAACAAGAACCAACTGTATGCTACTTACAAGAAAGCCACTTGAAGTATAAAAACACAAATGGGTTAAAAGTAAAAGGATGGAAAAAGATACAACATGCTATCACTAATTCTTTTTTTAAAAAAAGCTGGAGTGGCTGTATTAACATAAGATAAAGCAGATGTCAGAGCAAGTAATCTTGCCAGGGTTAAAAATGTTTTTTCCATAATGATAAAGGAAAAAGTTAGTCAAAAGGATATAACAATCCTAAATGATTTTTCACTTAACAGCAGGGTTTCAAAATCCATGAACCAAAAGCTGATAGAATTAATAGACAAATTCACAATTATATTGGTATTTAACACCCTTCTTCCAATAATTGGTAGAATAAGTAGACAAAAAATCATCAAGGAAGGACATACAGCACCCAAACAAGACTATCAACCAACTTGACCTAATTTACATTAGTGAAACATTCTATCCAACAACAGCAGAATACACTTTTTAATCCAGTACACACAGAACATTTATCTTGGGCCATAAAAAGTGTCAATAAAGATTTGCATTATACGAAGTGTATTATCTGACCACAATAATATTAAGTTAGAAATAAATAACAGAAAGATATCTGGAAAATCCCCAAATACTGGGAAACTAAATAACATACTCTAAATAGCCCATCAGTCAAAGAAAATATCAAAAAGAAAATTAAAACATATCTTACAATAAATGAAAATAGAACATACCAAAACATGTGGGATATAGCTAAAGCAGTACTTAGAGGAAATTTTATAGCATTAAATGCCTTCTTTAGAAAAGAATAAAGGTCTCAAATCAGTGACTTCAGCTTCCACCTTAAGAAAATGGAAAAAGAAGAGCAAAAAAAACTCATAGCAAGCAGAGGAGGAAAATAATAAAGTTCGAAGCAGAAACCGATGGAGATGAAAACAAACATCATGTACAAAATAAATAAAACCAAAAGCTGGTGCTTTGAGAAGATCAATAAAATGATAAACCTCTATCCGGATTGATCAGGAAGAAAAGGGAAAAGACACAAATTAGCAAAATTAGGGATAAGAGAGATAATACCACTACACATGCTACAAATATTAAAATGATAATTAGGGAATATAATGAATAACTTTAGTCAATAAATTAATAATTTATATGGGTCAATAAATTAACAACTTATATATTAATTTAGTCAATAAGTTAATGACTTATATGAAATAGAAAAGTTTCATATAAGACAGAAACTAACCCACCTCACACAAGAAAAAATAGATAACTTGAGTGGTCTTATTTATATATGAAAGAATTTGAATTTTTAGTTAAAAACCTTTCCACAAGGAAAACGCCTGGATCAGATAGCTTCACTGGTGAATGCTACCAAACATGTAAGGAATAAATAATATCAATTCTGCATTTCTATTCCAGAAATTTGAAGAAGGACTAGTAGTTTCAAACTCATTTGATAAGGCAAGCATTCCTTTGATATCGAAAACAGACAAAAACATTACAAGGAAAGAGAACTACAGATGGATATTCCTCATAAATATAGATGCAAATGTTCTTAACAAATTTTAGTAAATAAAATGCAGTTTTTATATGTGTGTGTGTGTGCGTGTGTAAAGAATGATGCATCATGACCAAGTGGGGTTTATCTTAGGAATTCAAGGTTGCTTTAGTATTAAAAAAATCAATTAATGGAATGCATATATTAACAAACTAAAAAAGAGAAGATTTGATTATTTCAAGAGGTACAGAAAAAGCATTTGACAATATCCAACATCTATTTTAGGTAAAAACACTTTGCAAACTAGGAATAGAAGGAAATTTCATTGACATTTTAAGGGACATCTACATAAAAACCCATAGCTAATGTCATAAGTAATGGTGAAAGATTGAATGCGTTTCCCTAAGACTGGGAACAAGGCAAGGGTGACCACTCTCACCACTTCTATTTAACATTTTATTGGAGGTTCTAGTCAAGGTAATGAGGCAAGAAAAAGAAATAAAAGAGATCTGGAATGAAAATAGAGAAGTAAAACTGTCTTTATTAGCAGATGACATGATTGCCTCCATCAAAACTCTGATGGAATCTACAAAAATGCTACGAGAGATAATAAGTGGGTTTATCAAGGTTATAGGCTACTAGATCAAATTACAAAAATCAATTGTATTTCTATATACCAGCAACAAACGGAAACTGAAATTTTAAAATACCATTTGCCTACAGCACAAAAATATGAACTATTTAGAGATAAATCTGATAAACTGTGTGCACAACCTATACCCTGAAAACATTGCTGAATGGCATTAGAGAAGACCTAAATGAACAGAGGAGCTGTATTGCTATTATGGATCAGGAGATTCAATATTGTTAAAATATCTATTTTTGCTAAATTGACATAGATTCAATGCAATCAAAATCCTCGTTGGGGGGGAAGGGGGGAGGAAGGGCAACATACGTAACCTAAACATCTGTACCCCATAATATGCTGAAATTAAAAAAAAAAAAACAGTTTTAAAAAAAAAAATCCTAGTAGGATGCTTTTGTAGATATTGGTAAGAGAATTCTAAAATTCATGGGGAAATGCAAAAGCCTGAAAATAACCAAACGTCTTTGAAAAGAAGAACAAAGTTGAAGAGTTAACATTGCCTGACTTCAAGATTTATTATAAAGCCACAGTAATTAAAAGAGTATGGTATTGGTCAAGGTATATAAATGGATCAATGAATCAGAATACAGAACCCAGAAAGAGACCAACACACATATGGTAAATTGATTTTCAACAGAGGCTCAAAGACAATTGAATATCCATAGGCAAAAATGAACTTTGATCCATACCTTTCACTCTACAAAAATTAACTCAAAGGATATCATAGAGACAAACGTAAAACTTGAAACTATAGAACCTATAGAAGAAAACATAGGAGAAAATATTTGCGACCTTGGGTTAGGCAAATATCTCTTAGATACATGAAATGTGTCCTCTATAAAAGCAAAAATTGGCTGGGTGCAGTGGCTCACATCTGTAATTCCAGCACTTTGAAAGGCCAAGGTGAGAGGATTGCTTGAGGTCAGGAGTTCAAGACCAGCCAGGGAAACATAGTGAGACCCCCACCATCTCTAAAAAAAAAAAAGTAGAAGCAAAAATCGATATGCTGAACTACATCCAAAGTAAGAACACCTGCTCTTTGAAAGACACTGAAATGACAAGCCACAGTCTGGGAGAACATATATGCAAATCATACGTCTGATAAAGGAGTTGTATCCACGATGTATATGTTTTTTAAAAACTCAAAAATTCAGTAATAAGAAATAGCCCAATTTGAAACATGTGCAAAAGATTTTCAAAAACAATTCATCAAAGAAGATACATAGATGACAAATAAGCACATAGAAAATGTATCATTATTCATCAGGGAAATACAAATTAAAAATACAATGAGATACCCCTACTCACCTGTTAGAATGTCTGAATTTAACAAGATTGACCATACTACTTACTGGCAAGAATGTGGAGCCAGTGTGCGTGGCTGGTGGGAGTGTAGAATGGCACCACCACTTTGGGAAAGAGTCTGGCAGTTTCTGTGAAGGCTAAGCCTGTACAGACCACATGGCCCACGCATTCAGCCACTAGGTAGTTACCCAAGAGAAATGTAAACATACATCCTTACAAAGGCCTGCACCGGAATGCTAAGAGTGGTTTTATTTTAATAGCTCAAAACTGGAAACAACACAAATATTCATCAATACATGAAAGGATAAACCAATTGGGGTATACCTGTCCAATGAAATACTGCTTAGCAACCAGAAGGACTGAACTATCGAGATATACAGCAGTGTAGATGATTCTCGGAATAATTAATGCAGATAAATAAAAGTCCATGCTGAAGGATTCCAGATAAAATTCTAGAAAATGGAAACTACAGCGATAGAAAGCAGAAGCAGACCCTGGGGATGAGGGAGGCAGGAGAGGAAGAAGGAAGAGATTGGAAAAGCGCCGGGGGAGAGTTTTGTGAGTGATTACTGTGTTCAATGTCTTGATTGTGGTGATAGTTTCACGAGCATATTTGTACACTTTAAACCTGTGTGGTTCCTGTATGTCAATTATACCTCAGTAAAGCTTTCCAAGGAAAACTGCAAAAGATTTACAACAGCGAGGTCTACAGCAGTTTTGGTCTGGATATGCGATTTTATTATTTCTTATTTACAGTTCTATTCTGCTTTGTTCTGCAGGAATTTTAAGATATTCTCCAGGAACTGGATATTTCTACGGCTTCCTTTCTCTTCTCTCTGATAAGTAATGCCATAGTACACATCTCTGATAATAAAGCTTTTCTTTTGCATTTCATATTACTTTCCTGGGAGACATTCCCAGAAGTAGAACTACTGATTTAACGGATATGGATGTTTTAGATATTGCTAAATTGCTTTTTGAAAGGAAAGGGTGGGCTAATTTCTACTAGGCACGAGTTCCCACTTCTCTGTGCCCTTGCCAAGCCCACAACTCTCATTTTAAAATGTTAATGTGTTAAAATTTAATTCTTTGATGTTTTAGTTTTTATTTATTTGATTTTTCAAGGAAGTGTAAATACCTTTTTCATAGTGTTTATTATTCATTTGTATTTGGGGGGAATTATCTTTTTTCCCCAATGATTTGTCAAGATCATGGTAATTTCCTGTCAATCTGAATGGATTTACAATATATTAAATTTCATAAACTTTTGTCTTATTTTGGGAACCTTTTTCTCACATAGTTTTGATTTTAGCGTGGTTTGTTTGCCATATAGAAATTACTTTCGTTGTAGTTAAATCTCTCAATCTTTCCTCTTTTTCTTCTTCTTTAAATTGAAACTTAGAAATCCCTCCCATTTAAAATTTTTGATGTTTATTGCAATTCTAGTTTCTTTTTATGAGTTTTTTTAAAAAAATCTTAACTCTTTAATCTCCTGGGATTTATGTAGGCGGAGAGAGTAAACATGTTTCACAGCGATATTTTCCCCCTTCAGTAGTAAACCACCTGTCCGATCGCCGCTCCTGTGTAATTCCCGAGGGAAGGAAGAGAACCCTGAGTCACGTCTGAGGGGGAGGGGGAAGCGGGTCGTGGGCAGGGACGTCAGGAGGGGAAGCTGAGCAAGGTGTGCGAGGTAGAGAGGACGGGTGACATTGCTCAAGGCTGTTTATTAGGACCGTTCATTTGACTTGCATTGCAGAAGAAAGCGTTGGCGCTCTCAGAAGAAGAAAGTCGTAATAATCAGCTTAAGGAAATACTGCCACTTTTAGGGAGTGATTGTTTAACACAGGGTCAACGTCGCTGCAGGAGTTCAAGGTCCCCCAATAACTCTATGCAAGTTCAACTGTATGGGACAGGAAACCCAGAAGAGCAAGACGGAAATTTATCCTCTCACATAAGGTAAATGCAGAGGTCGGGGTCCAGGGCCGCGTCCAGGGCAGCTCAGCAAAGTCAGCCAAGACCCAGGCTCCTTCCCGCCCTCCCATCCTGCTCTCCCAGGGCAGCCCAGGCCCTCTGGTCCAGGACGGTGCTGGGACTCACGTTTCAGGCATCAGGATGGGGGAAGGTTGAAAAAACAAATAAGGGCATAATTCCCTCCCTTCTGGGGAGATTTCCTGGAAGGCTGTGTCTTACTGGCCAGCATTAGTGGCAAGGCCACACGTGTAAGGCATGCTGGCATGTTCCACTGGGAGGGCCCGAGCACTTGCTGCCACCCTCTCAACCTTGGGGAACTGTCCCCTCCCCCAGTCCTCTTGTTTCCTGATTATACAATAAGCACATTGCACCAGCCGGTCTCCGAGGGCCTTGCTAGTCAAGAATTCCCGCATGCAATGGCGGGTTCTCCGAGGGAAGGTGGATCTTCTGCGGTGTTTGTATGTCCCCCCTGACTCCCACCCTTCCTGCCCCACTGCTCACAGTCACCTTGCTAATTTCTCAAGTGTAAAATAGACCAGTATGATGGTCTGAATGCTTGTGCCCCCCAAATTCGTATGTCGAGGCCTAATCCCCAATGCGACGGTATGAGGAGGTGGGACCTTTGGGAGAGCACAAAGGCACGAGAGAAAAGCCTTCATCAAGGGGAGTAGAGCCCTGATAAAAGGGACCCCAGAGAGCTGCCTTCTACCTTCCGCCAGGTGAGGACACAGCGAGAAGGTGCCATCTGTGCACCAGAAAGAGGCCTCCAGGCTCCGAATCCGCTGGGACGCTGATCTTGTGCTTTCCAGCCTCCGGAACTGTCAGAAATACATGTCTGCTGTTTCTAAGCTACCCCGCTTGCGGTCTTGTGTTAAACCTGCCTGTCTAGGAGCTTGGAGGACTAAGTCAGATAATGCACAGGAACCTCCTAGCATGTGAGGAGAAGGCAGGGAAGGGAGCTCCTTGCATGCAGCCCAGAGAGGAAGGACAGCCCTTGCCTGTTCTCCTGGGCAGGCTGGCTCTCTTACTAACGTGATTAAAACTAGTCCAACCACCGTTTCAGTCGGCCAAGCCGAACCTACTGAAGGAAGAAATTAAAATACTTCTCAAGATGTTGAAGTAAATCTTTCTTCTGAGGTTCTGAAGGGTGGCTGGTTTCTTCCCGAGCTCAGATCCTGGAAGGGAACCGAAAACTTAGGTTTCAGCCTTCCACAAGGCTCCCCCTCCGTCCGCCAGTGCTCTCCACTCCAGCAGTCGACGATCTCAGGCCACAAATACCCACTTCCCTTTCAAATGGATTTTTTTTATCTGGGCGATGCCTCCTTCAAATAAAAATATAAAACAGAATAAGAAGAGTGTGGCTGCCCCTTGCCCCAGCCCACGGGGCAGGGGTGGAGGTGCAAATTCCTCACCCCCCAGCTCTTGACTAACTAGTAGAAGCCAGACCCGAGGGGCCACCTGGCACCCAAGTGTCCTCATTGTCAACAGTGCCGGCACTTCCCAGGGACTCCCCAGGCTGGACGCAGGAAGGCGGCTTGTCCACCCACCTCCTGCCCCGCATTCTAGCATCCAGGATGGCAGGTTGGCCCGCCTGCCCCCCCACGTCAGACCGAGGGAGAGTGGCACCTGCCTAGACCCCCAGGGTTAGCGAAGCTCTATTCGCAAAGCACCAGTGAGGTGGGAAGAGGCAACTGGACGGACTGGTAATTTCAAGGTCGCTTCTAGCCCGACCAAGGCGGGAGTCCACCTGACTTCGAATTAGTACCAGGCTTGCGTTTCAAAACGAGAAAGGAAACCGAAGTGAATCACAAACAACTGCAAGCTCACCGAGCATCGATGAAGCAAGTGTTACGCAGGGATTGTGAACGAGGGATATTAGAGCCACTGCGAACCCATCTCAGAGAGAAACAAGGTCGTAGCCTAAAGTGCTCGTTACATGTCACGGTTCAAGTGGGAACAGCCCCAGCCCTCTCCAAGCGTGTCCTGAGGCGGGCGTCCACCCAAACTCGCCCTCCTTCCAGGCCCCATCGCCAGCACCTGCTGACTCCACTGTGTCGCGCTGGCTGTTCCCCCTCTGCCCTGAGGACGGCCTTGTCCCCTGGCGGCCACCCCTTCAGCCTGGGTCCTGAAGGAGCACTGGGGCCAGAGCCCGGCAGGCCCTCAGCAGACATGTGATGTGAGCAAAACTTGAAACTTTGTTGTAAACTGAGATTTGGGGGTGCGTGCAGTCGGCCCTCCGTATTCATGGGTTCCGCATCCGTGGATTGAACCAACAGTGGATTGAAAATCTTTAAAGGAAGAAAAGGATGTTGCATCTGTACTGAACGTGTACAGATCTCTTTCCTTGTCAGTATTCCCCAAACAGTACGGTGCAAGTGACCCAGAGATGATTCACAGTATCCGGGAGGGTGTGCGTAGGCGACATGCAAACCTCCACCACGCGACATTGGGAGCCTGAGCATCGTGGGGTTTGGTATCTGCAGGGGACTCTGGAACTGAAATGGCTGTGTTTGTGCTGAAAACCTGGCTAAGACCGACCCCGTGGCTCCCGGTAGGGCCGATTGTGGTCTCTCATGGCTTCTCATTTCTGAAAAGATGAAAACAAAACTCCCCCGCCTGGTGTCCTGCTGCTCTTGCACCGCCCCCACCTCTCTCCAGCCTTCTCAGTCCCTCACATGCGCTCTGTGTCTGCCCCAGGATATTTGCACAGCCCAGTCGCCCTACCTGCAATGCTCTGCCCTCCCCTCTTTGCCCAGTTATATCCTACTCAGTCTCCAGACGTCACTAAATGTCTGCTCCACAGGGAAGCCTCTTTCCCCCGTTAGAACAAAGCCCCTCTCCTCTGTGATAATAACCCCACTGATTTGGTGCTTATTTAACGTGTCTCCCCACTCTATGTCACATGGGGGCAGGCATCATGTCTTTTTTGTTTTTGCTCACAGCTGTATCCCTAGCTGCCTGCACAGTGTGTGGCACAAAGTAGATGCTCAATACATACTCATTGAAAAAAATAAATGAACAAAAGTGAGATAAACTACTACTGCATAGACTTGTAGGGGCCTCTAAGTGAGACAATATTTTGCTTAAATGTAGGGCTTCTCTGGTAAACCATGATTCTACCGGCTGAGAGTCAGTCTTGATCATCTTCGTATGTGCAGCCTTCTCCAGGACCTGGTGCTGAAAACCTGGCGATTGAACACTGCGTGTGTGCGTGCTCCCTCCATACAATCGTAAGTCTTTAAAACTGGTATCCAGGTAAACTTGGAGGGAAAATACTGACCACAGAGTATAACTTGATGAAAGCTTTGGATCACTCAGACCTGCAGGGAGCCTCACCTCTGCCAGCTGGCAGCTGTGTGACCATGGGGCAGGCGCTTTACCTCTCTGAGCCCCACTGGAATCCAGGAGCTAGATGCAGACACTCGAATGCAGCTGGTCGGTAATGGACTAGAGAAGCCAATCTCTGTGTCCCTGTGTATAAATCAAGTTTCTCCAAGGTCTGATTTCCCTCTCAGTGCTGCCACCCAAGGTAATGTCCAGACTGAATAAAAGCCTGCCTGGGTCCCTTCTTGCAGTGCAGCCCTGCGAGGAGCCTGGAGATGGATGTGGCAGCCTCTGCCACATGTCCTGCAATACCTGGGGACCCGTGAGGTGGGGTTGCTGGGAGCAGCTTTCTCCCTGATGGGCTGCGTGCCTGCTTCGACATCCCGGGTGCAACGCGACAGCTCCACGCGGCATCGGATCAGGTTCCAGGTGGCATCCAGAAAACTGGATTCTCCCTGTAATTGCAGAGCCTCTCACAGCAAAGGGGTGCCCATTTCGTTCTCATCTGCCCCCAGACCTGGGGAGACTAGTGAGGAGAACAAAGTGACACACGGGCAGACGGAGAGGCCCAGATCCACAAGGAAGTCAAGGGATTTTATAACCAAGGGTGACCTCCAGCTCCAGCTGGGAGAGGCTCAAAGGACAAAATCATAAAGACACTTTTATTCATTGTACGTTTTCTCTGTGTCTGGCGCTTTGCAGGCACAGCCTCATCTACCGTTCACTACAATTTTATCTTCATTACAACCTTATCATAAAAGTGCTGTTTGCACCCGCATTGAACAGATGGGAAAACGATATCAGAACAGTCGGTCAACTTGCCCACGATCACACAGCTGACGATTTGCTGAACCTGGACTCATGCCCAGGAGGCGGTTCCAATCTCAAGGTTAGAATGTTACTGATGGCTGTTGTGTGATAATCATGCATTGATTCATTCATTCATCTTGTTATGGAGAGCCTGCTAATGTGCCATTCATTCATCTGCTTGAGAGCCCACTATGTGCTATGCATTCAGTCATTCATCTCATTATTGATATCCTACTATGTGTCATTCATTCATTCATTTGTCTCATTATTGAGAGCCTACTATGTGCCATTCATTTATTTATCCATCTTACTATTGAGAGCCTATTGTGTGCCAGGTTCTGTGCTAGGTGCTGGGGAGACAAGTGTGAACAAAACTTGGTTTTATAGTCTAGTGGGGAAACCAGTGACCAATAATCATACAAATAAATGTGTGATCACAAACTGTGATACGTGATGGGAGGGAGGGGTCAGGGGACCAAGACTCCAGGGATGGGCAAACTGGTGGTTGGGAAAATATCCCCAGGAAAGGGCCATCGCACAATGAGGTTTACTCAGAGAACACCAACGGCATGAGACCCACCAGTGAGGCTGGTGCCCGAGTTCCTGCAGCTCCGGGTGCCAGGGCTGTCCAGCAGGCGCAGGCGGGGCAGAGAGGGAGCAGCCCAAGCCCGTGCTGAGCCTGACAAACCCCTGATTTTGCCCAGATGATAACCTGCTGAAGGAAATGATCTCCCAGGCCCCTGGACCTCTCGTCTAATTGCAAACCACGCAACCTTAGCCGCAGCAAGATCTGCAGATAGCCAGCCCTGTCATCGCCTCCGCCGGCTCCCGCTGGCGCCCGCCCCGCTCCGTGCCCTGGAGCAGAGGCCCCGGGCGCCTTCAGGAGGCCACTGGCCTGCGAGGGGCTCATGCCTGGGAACCCGGCAGGGCACTCGAGTTCCGGGCACGCGGTCTGTCCTGCCCTGTCCCCAGCATTCAGACCTCTCGAGGACCGTGGCAGCATGGGGCAGGGCGGCATTGCTGGTGGGGACAAAGTCACCGGGACACCCACCCTGCGAGCCTCTGGGAGTTGGCCTGACAGCTCAGAGTCACAGAGTGCTCCAGAAGGTCCCCGAGTTGGGGGCGGTGAGCCACAGGAAGTGAACTTTCAGAGGGCAAGCCGCTACCTCCAGCTTTCCCGAGGGAAGGTAGAGACAGGTCTAACCGTCTTTGCCCTTTGCCGCACGACCGCCCCGTCCGTGACACACAAGCGTGGCCGCCTTGGGCTGTGGCTGTGGACCTCACGGGAGGCAGGGTGGCCATGGCGAGGAGTTGGGGCTTTGGGACACGAAAAACTGGGTGCTCCTTTTGCTGAGAGCCCATATTTCAACAGGGAGGAGACCGTCTTCTCCTCTGCACTTGTTTTATAACTTTTAATTTCTTAATTACATAGGAAATATATGTGTTTCGCAGAAAACTTAGAACAAAAAAGATGAGCAAAAAGAAAATAGAACTCACCAGTGATGTCACTGTTAAGGGAAACAACAAGGATGTTGTTCTAGATCTCTCTCCAGACATGTGAACATGTAGACAGCCGTGTGTGTGTGTGCGCGCGTGCGTACATATACTTGCAAATATGAATCGTATTGTACATACTATACTGTACCTTGCCCCTGTAGACATTTTTCATGCCATGGAATATACTTCTGCAATATCAATTTTGCGGCTGCATAATCTTTCAAGGAGCATACCTGCCACAATTTATGCAACAAATTCCCCGTGACTGAGCATCAAAGTTGTTTCCAGTTCTCCCCATTAACAGAACCCTGCAGGGAACATTCCTGAAGCTAAATCTTCATATGTACTCTGAGTACTTTTCTAGGAGCCCAAAAGTTTAGCTGCCAATTTCATTAATCAATGACTGTCGAGGCACTAGATTGGGAAAATAAGGAGAGAAATGTCTGTTCCTGAGTTTGGAACCACGACTGGGGGTCTGCATCAGAACCAACCAGGGTGGTTAGGATGGAGAAATTCCTTGACTTTAGAGATCTTGTTAACTCCCAGGAGAATTTCAATAAAAAACAACGAAAAGTCTTTCTGAGGAGACTTTAGTTCTTGGATCGACACCCGCATCGTTTCCCTATTAAAGAACTACCCTTACTTGGCAGGTCCCACGTTCGTGCCAGGTGCTAAACATTAATCCAACGGTGCTGGGAAGGAGGACTATGCAAAACAGCCTAGCTCGGGCTGAGCGTGAACCTGCATACCTCAGACTTTGGCAGCCATGAAAGCAAAGCCAACGACAGGTTCATTTTCATTTTTAAATAGTCCTCATTGGCTCTTTTGCCTTGGGTGGGGCCAGCAGCTGTGGAGAGTGTCCAGGGGGACTGGGAGCCTTGGTTTAATTATTAACAGCCATTTGTGGACTTCTCCTTGCACCCCAATGCAAACAAAGATCCTTGAGGGGCAGTGTCCCTGGGCAGACTAGCCCAAAGCCTGGAATGCCCCTGAGCCCCTGGTCAGTCAGACAGGAGGGGAAGAGCTGAAATTCCTAAATGCAGCGGGGAGGGAGACTGTGCACTCAGAGAGAGCGGGGGCGTGACGGAGCCAGCCCAGGCTGCCTTCCACGCTGCTGATTCTGCAGGTCACTGTCCAACCCTTTTCTTTGACCAATAACCCCCACCACGTCTGGGGTCTGGACTGAGCTCCTGTGACTTCTAGGCCTTTGAAGGATTCTCTAGTTCTCCCTGAGAATGAGCACTTGGCTATTTGATACTCCGCTATATTCAATCCTCTCAAGAAAATAAAAAGTTCGCAAGTAAAAATAAAGCTAGGCAGGAAGAAAAGGCAGCTGGCTGTGTTCAGGGGCGTGGTGAGCCGGGGACACTCGGGATGAATGTGACATGGGTCAGAGCCAGCCCAGAGCTGAGTCTTCCCAGGCAGCACAAGCTCCCTGTTTGAATTCCAGCGTGTCCCAGGCCTCGGCGGGAGTGACAGGGTACCGGGACAGAAGCGGATTTCATTCTAATTGAGTAGCCTGTCCCGCTGGCTCCACCCGCTGCAGTGGACACCCTGCTGTGCCACCTGGAGCCTCCTTCAGGACCGAGGCACGCGTTCCCCGGCTGCTGGGAGTGTGGGCTGCTGACGGCTCATAGCCGGGGCCTGTCCTGGCCCTGCCTCTGCCAATGGAGCTGCCCTGCCCAGGGTTATGTCCCCTCCTGTCATGGGCTGAGCCTTCTGTTGCTACTGCACCACAGCTCAGTTTCTCCTCTGCTCCATTCCGCACCCTCCGCTGCCTCCCAGGAGACGTTCCCAAGAATTCTCCCAGGAAGCTTCCGTCTGAGAGTCTGTTTCCCAGAAACCCAACCTAAGACTCTCGCACACAATTTTTTAAAATGCTGAATTTTGATCCTAGTGCTTGCCAAGTACACGAACCACTCTAATCACTGACCCTCACAAGGTCCTAGGAAGCCAATTTTAACACCCTCTTCTTACAAGCGGGGAAGAAGCTCCAGAGAAGTTAAAGGTCAAATCATTTGTCCAAGGTCATAGAAGTTGAGTCAGGATTAGAATCCAGGTGAGCTCTAAGACCTCGGCTCTTGCTATGAATAACACACCGTGCTCTGCAAGGCCCTGCCTGAGCTCAGGGTGCCGTCCGTGAGCTCCTTAAGGGATTCTTACGCTCTCTCTCCCTGCACATCTCCTTACTAAGCCCCGCTATGGCATTTTCGCTCTACATTCCATATGAACTACAGGTCCAAGGCACTTTCGACTCCTTGAGAGGGAGCCTGGACCATGTGTGCCGCGGGTCACCTGTACTGCCCATCACATCCATTGCCGGCGCATGACGGACACAGGAGACACTCCAAACATTGAGTTTACTGACTCCTCACACAGTAGAATGACTTCTTCGGATTCCTGGGATACATTGCTTATGAAAATGCCTGTCCAATCTGGGGTCTGAGTGACCTACTTAATCTTCATAGCTTGCATGTCCGTGTGGTATCTAAGGACAACCTACTGCCCTGATTCAACTTTGAGATTTTAAAAGAGATTTCTAGAAACAACAAGAATTCTTGTTCAGGCTTTGAACGTGACACAGTTTCTGAAGACATGTATAAACGAATCCTGGGACATGAAATTCTAAAACAGAGCTCAATCCCAAAGGCCCAAAGGAATCGCTACTCAGAAGGGTGAAAAATCTCTCTATCTCCTACCTCTGGCATCAGAGAGCCAGAGCACGGTTTATTCCTGGCTAGGCCACCAAACTCCAACTGGTTTCCTGTAACTCATACTTCTCCTTGTGGAAAACCATCGTTTCCACCATCTTTATTACTGACCGAGCCCTTGCCACATGCCAGGCATTGGGCTGAGCACTGTTGAGACATTATTTCATTTGGTCCTCTCAATAAAGTACCATTGTCATTCCCATTTTACGGATAAGGAGACAGGCTAGGCAAGTTGCCTGAAGTTACACCAGAGAAATGTCGCAGAGCTGGGGGCAAAGCCAAGACTACAAGCAGAGCTGAGAACTAAACTGCCTCCCGAAACGGCAGGAACATCACCGTCCCTAAGTGATGAGCTTGGACTCTCATCCATCCCAGAGTTCCCAAGAGACCCATAAATACCAAATTAATAATGATTCTGGTACATGTATTTTTTGCTGTCTAATTCTTTACATCTCTGTTGGAAGATAATTATCCACTTGTTCCAGATTATCTTTTCAAGGATGCTTGCATTGCAAATGGCTACAGAAGATAGAGATAGTGTCTCTGTCCAGAGCAAAAGGTAGATTTGTTAACTGATCAGGATAATAAAATAACGTCTGCTTCTGGGCAAAGCTGAGGTAGGCTTATTGCCCATTATAAAAGCTCCAGGTTCCCAAAGCTGGATGCTATTCTCTGACAATGCAGGTTTCCCCACTCCCTGGGCAGAAATTAGGGCACAGAGAACTGGTGTCAATGCTGACACTCTGGCTACTGCTATTGCTCAGAGTAATAAATTGCCCTTTGTCTCTGACCCTGGAGTCTTGTGTCTTCTGCCAGCATCCTGAAAACTGCGGCAGACTAACTTGTTAAAATGCCCGTAGAATAAAATCTCAAATCCCCCACAGTTCTTGATAATTTCCTCCATCCTGGAGCAACAGACACTCTCCTGGGCCGAAAGTCCCAGAAAGGTCTTCCTGGGCAATGTTGCCTGTGTGAGCTCATCGTCTCCAGCACCACCTTCACCAGTAGTCATCCCAAGGGGAAAACAAAAGCAGAGAAAGGAAAGCAATCCTCACAGATGGAAACATAAAAATTAAAAATAATGATATTGATGGTGAAGATGATGACAATGAGGATACTGATTATATTAATGAGGAGGATGACGCCAAGGTTGACGGTGATGACGATGACAATAAGGCTGATGACGTCAATGAGGATGATGCCAGTGACAACAATAATTCCAGGGCAGCTGCCATTGGCTAAGCAATTACTGCATGCCAAGCACACACCCCTCATTTGCTATTTGTAACATACCTGTAAGGTGCAAACTGCAGATTCTCTCACTTTCTTCCGAAGCCTTTAGTCGAGTCCATCTGTTTCAGTTTAAAACAGTCGCTCTGTTTAAATTACAGTATTTAAACCCCACTGCAACACACATCCCCAGTGCCTTACTTTGGCCTGTTTTTTTCTCCCATCACACTCACCACCTTCTAACATACTATATAATTTATAACTTTATTATGGGTATTGCTTATTGCCTATAACTTACCAGATGAAATGGAAGTCGTATGCGGACTTGGGTTTTTGTGTGTTTAACTCACTGATGGATCCCACACATGCAGAAGGGCGCCTGGTCATAGTAGAACCTAAGTAAACATCAGTTAAATAAATGAGTGGATGAACTTGGCTTTGTGCATTTCGGGGAGTGTCACAACCTCCCTGGACCTTGGATTCCATAGCCTTAAAATGAGAGCTTGTTGGCTTCCACGGCTTGACCCGCTTCTGAAATCCCAGGGCGTCACAGATGTTGACGCATTAATCTTCCTACACTGCTCCACGACGGAGTCATGATTTTACTTTGTCAACTGTTTCTGCTTAGATTTCATTCCTTAATCAGTCACTCCTTCATTTAATCAATTAAGAGTTTTCAAGCTCTTCTAGTTCTGAGCCCTGTGTGTGAGGGGTTCTCGCAGCCGCAAGGACCACGCGGGGCTGGGGTGTGTGTGCTCATTTTAATGAGGCTCTGAATTTTGGACAGGTGAGAGAGCGCTGCCATGTCCCCAGGTGGCCACAGCTCTGTGGGAGGTATGGAGCCAGCAGGCCCTTCGAGCCATTCGCTTCTGCAGCATTGACATCCCCGGGCCGCACAGGGCCTGGGGAAAGTGACCCTGTGGTGTGGACCCGGGCTCTCTTTCCTTTTCAGCTCCCCACTTTTCACTGGCCCCCACCACACACATTCAGATAAATCTGTCTCATTTACACACTGATTCGAGTGTGGTTTCCCACCAGAGCAGAAGGTGCAGAGGGTGGAGAGTGCTGGGTGTGCAGTACAACACTCGATTCAACGGTAATGTGGATAAAGAAACCACTATGTGCAGGGCTCTGTGCCGAGCGTCATTGGGCGTACGCAGACGGCTAGAGACACAGTCCTGCCCACCACGGGCTTGTGGGGGGAGGCAGGTTTATAAGTAAAACATCACGGAACAATGCAGCGAGTGCTTGATCACGCGCACAGCTGAGCAGGCTTCTGCCGGGACATCGGGATGGGACACGGCAGGGAACTTTCAGCTGGGGCTTGAGGAAGTGATTCCTAGTTCTCCAGGTGGCGTTTGCTGGGGGAGGACAAAGGGTGGTCCAGGCACAGGGAGGCCACCGGTGTGAGGGCCTCGAGGGACAAGGCCTCACCAGGCGTGATGGTTGCTCACTTGGCGTGGGTCTGAGCACAGGGCATGTGGCAAGGAGGAGGGGAACTTGGCTCCAGAAGGCAGTGGAATCACCGCCACGCTGGCTGCTCCAGCCCTGGGATCCGGCCCACCAGGCGGCACGTAATGGGGCCTGATGAGCATTAACCGAACAAGGAAACGAAGAATTGAAATGGGAAGAAAACACCTGCCACACAGGAGTTCTGAACTTTCAGACCCTCTCCTGTTTACTGCCAGGCCCCTCTGTTACACTCGAGTTTCTTGGGGACAAAGCCTGGGTCTTTTTCTCTGCGGAAGCTCAGTGTCCAGCACTGGCCCGGCCGCATGAGCCCTTACACAGATGACACAGGGATGGGGGGAGCATCTCTCCGCGTCTGTCCATGCAAGGCCACCCCTGGCAGGCCCGGGGACTCTCAAGGGGCATGTGGGGCAGGGGCGATGCCATTCAGAGAAGAGAGGCAGGCGGCCAAGTTCCTGGTTCGGCTGCGGTTCCCTTGAAGGGGGTTACATGTTTCACAGCGTCAGGCCACATGGTTCTGAGCTGGCCGGGCTGTGGCTAGGCAGAGGCCCTGCAAGCAGAGATGCATGGGGGATTTTCTGCCCCCCCAATTTCCTCTCCTCCCACATGGGGCAGAGACCCCACCCAGCCAAGAGTGGGGAGGCAGCCCTTGGCTAGGCAGCCCTGTGGCTGAAGACAGGGAGGAACAGGTGAGGGGCGGCGTGGCCGGGATTCCCCAGCCCCCTCAGCAAGTCAGCTAACAACCGTCCCCACCTGCCTGCCCACCCACCTGGGGAGGGGAGAGCAGCCCTGGGGAGGACCCAGGCTGCCTGAGTCTAACCCTAGACCTGCCCCAACCTGTGACCCTGCATAGCCACTGCCCTGCTTTGGGCCTCAGTTTCCCCCTCTGTGCAATGAATAAGTCTGATGAGACAACCTGTAAGGTTCATTTTTGCCTTAGAATGGAAGGAGCCTTGGGGCAACCACTGAGATGCTGGGTAGGAATTCGGTGCGTGTCTGTTCCTGGGTGGGGTCTGCCCCTCATTGTCACCAGGAGTGACTGTGCCACTGAAGGGGACTGCCGGGGAGGCGCTGGCTGGACCAAGGTGGAGGGTGATGGCAAGGTGGTGTAGGGCCCAGACCTCGTGGCTCTACACCTGCCGGAGCTGGGGGACGTGCTCGGGAACTGCCCAGCAGCCCCTCTGACTTGGGACAGTGAGGTGTGGGGAGCGGCTCCTTGGAAAGTGCCATGGGGACTGGTCCCATGCGTTACTGGGAAGGCGAGTTGGGTATGGGGCCTGCGTCAAGGACTTCCCAGGCCCGCCCCACCCCTCTGGTCGCTTCCCCAGTGGGGAAGCTGTGCTGTTCTACTCAACTTCCTCTGCGCGTCCCGAGATGTGTGCCAGTTCAAAACTGGACCCCTCGGTGAGAAAGCCTTGGGTGGGAGATAGTAAACAGTCAGCACCTTTCCTTGGCGCTCCCCGAGAGTCTAGGCGGAAGCAAAGCAGGCCAGGCAGGCAGGTCCGGATGCCGCCCTGTGTGCACGGGCTCTCGGTGCAGAACAAGCCCCACGCTCGCCCCGCCTTGGCCTTCCCCTCCATTTTTTTCTCCCCTGCATTCTGGGGCAGGGGTGCAGGCAGGAGCGTGCCCCCTGGCAGAACTTGCTGCCAGCCCTTTCGGCTGGTGGTGTCCGCCTCCAGTGCGGGGTCCTGGGCCAGTCTGCGGTCACCACTTTCAGTAAAAACTTTCTTTCGTCTTCGCCTCTGCTCTTCCCCTCACTTTTTTGATCGGACGCGTGTAATTTATGGGCTGTGATATACTGCACTTCAGAATTGATTTTTGTGCTCAACTGGTGTAAAACATTTTTGGTGACTAATGCCTCCGGGTGAGATATTTCTTCGTTATTGATGTGTGCTTGGGGCTTTCGTCCCCACGTCTCCGGGCCTTCTGGCCAGGGTCACTCCCGGGTTCCCTGCAGCAGAACACTCAGCCAAAGGCGAGGCAGCCTTTTGAACTAAAGAAAATATTAATTTAAGACATTGTTTCAACACGAAATTATAGGAGCCTTCAGAGCGCCTTGTTACTTTGATTCAGAGCTCAGTGGCACACCGTGTCTTAAGGGCTGAGATTGACCAACTTACAAAAAGTTTGCTGCCAGTGAACTAACGGAAAGAATTCTGCAAGGGCCCCTGGAGCTTCTTTTCCTCCACACAATCATTACCAGTTGATTTGCCTGGAAAATCTCTTGTTGGAGAAAGAAAAGCAAAAATAGCCCTGTGTCACCTTTGGTAACTGCCCAGCTGGGCAGTTATTGGCCGGTAATTCCTGAAGCAAGAATTGGACTTTGTGGGCTGCCAGATGCGAATGTACTCAGGGGACCCTAGGAACAAATGGACATTGAGACTTGCTGGAAAATATGAATCCTGTGATTTACTGTACATGTAACATTCCAATAGCTCACACTTACCAAGTGCCGTGTGCCTCAGAAAATGAGTCCCATTTTACAGATTAAAAAACTGAGACCCAGAGCAAGTATCTTGCCCCAGGGAACTCAGATAGGAAGGGGGTAGGGGAAAAGAGGGCTCTGGTGTTTCTGACCCCAAAGCACACACTGTCCCACTGTCCCATTGCCCCAGGCTGCCTGCCTAGGCTGGGCTGTGCTCTGATGCCAAGATGGCCAACTCCCCTTCTCGGCCAAGTCCACACGATCCAACCCAGCAGAGCGAACAGTTCCCATCTCCTGCCCCTCTGGCCCACCCCCGACATAAGGGACAGTACTACAACTTCATCTCCTTAGCCAATGACGAATAAGAGCATCTTAGAGATCACCAAACCCAACTCCCTCATTTTACAGATGGGGAAACTGAGGCACCATGGGGAAGGTAGTGGAGCCAAGTGGAGCCATCCCTTCTTTTCCAGAGTGCCTTTTCCTTTCATATCCCTGCCTACAGAAGATTAGCCTCCATGTCACACATATCTGCCAGTGACCGTCAGCCTGGGCGCATCAAAAAGACTTCCTGGCAGACGGCATAAAACACAGTGAGTCACTGTCTCTCATCCCCTGCCCGCGTTCACATTCCCCTGCCAGGCAGAGCTCCGAGCCCACAGTCCTCCAGCTGGCGTGGGGACCAGAGGCTCCGACGACATAATCAGGGACGGTGCACTTTCTCCACAGGTGCCATTTATTTTCAAGCATCCGTTCGATCCCTGCAGAGGGATGAAAACCGCAGTGTCAACTGCCTCCAACCCAGCTCCTTCGGGGGCCCGTTTGGTATTAACATCAAAGCGCTCTGCATATTTATCACTCCTCGCGCCTCGGCGGCAGGCAGGACATCTGACAGGCACACAAAAGCACCATAGTTTCCACTTGGACTCCAAAAAGGCATCAGCAAGTTCAAACCCAAGTTGAAAACTCTCTCAAATAGGTATATTTTCCTTCCTGGGAACCTGGGAAGGATTATCACTTAGCATCCTCTCCAAAGTCAATTTGCGTCCACTTACCAGTCGCTTCTGGTATAAAGTAAAGGAGCTTATGGTTCATCATTCGGGATTTAGCAGATGGCACCCGGCCAGCTCCGACGAGAATATTTCTGGGTGGAGGATGGGATCAGAGACAATGCCCTGTCTTTGGTCTTGCTTTTTTTTCAAGAGCAATCATGCCTGCTCTTTGAAATATAATGGAAACATGTTAAAATACAGATTCGAGTAGGATCTGACAAAGGAAAATATTCAACTCTGGTTGTACTCAAAGTACTTACATTTTCTTTGAAAAGTTAAGAAAAGGACCGCAATCTGGAACTTCAGAAAAAAAAATAAGTGTGCATTTGTTCATGAAAGAAGTGTGAGTTGAAATCAATTTCTATCACGAGTGATAATTGTCCAATTCATATTAAAACTTTGTCTTGATTATTGGTGTTGCACGTATGCATTGGCTTTGCCTCCAGTGAAAGCAAATAAAGCTTGTGTAACTTTCTGGGTTTTTTTCACATGCTGGTGGACTTTCGTGGGTGGACCATCCAGGAGGGACCCAGACAAGGGGCCCCTCAACTCCTGTATGTGAGCACCGATCTCTCCAGCTGTGGCCCCTCTTCTCTGCCCACAGTGGGACCTGTGATTTCCAGATGATTGACAAGAGCTACGAATTTTCCAGAAAGGTGCTCGAGTTTCCTAAAGAAGCTGAGTTGAAATACGGCCCAGCCGTAGACCGCGGCCACAGCGGCAACTCCAGTACTGCTGGGGACGGCTGAGTGCAGCGCTCCATCTAAAGATGAGGAAATGAAGGCCCAGAGCACAGAACGGACCACCCAGCTCACCTCATGGGAGGGGAGCAGACCCCAGACCCAACCCTATCTCACCCCAGGCCTTCAGAGACCACACCCTGATGGGCGCCCACCTGAGCAGCTCCCTGGGCAAAGCTGCTTCTGTGCATTTTAGAGACGGGGAAGCAAACATCCCTGGGGGAGTGACTTTCCCAAACCTGCAAGACGAGCTGGTTGAGGAGTAGGACTGCGTTCAGTTTTCTGTGTCCCAGTGGGTTCACTGTGCCACGTTCCCATGCTTGGCCACGGAGGCAGAATAGCCCAGCGAGGGAACACGGGAGGCAGTCAGGGCTCGGAGAACAGAGCCATGAAGGACCCAATGCCAGTTATTCATCATGCAATAAATGCTAACAGGGCACTTGGCATATGGAGGGAGAGGACATGGGCTCTGCCCTCGTGGAGCTCACAAATGACATGGGGAGACAGGCACACGGCAGAGTGACAGGGAGGGCTAGGCATGAACTGGAGGCAGGGGTGTTCACCTGAGGCAATCAGAGAAGGGCAGGAGGAACTCTGCCCAAGTTGGTCAGAGAAGGCTGCACAGGAGGGAGCTGGGGCTGAGGTCGTAGGAAGTTAAGCAGGAGGAGGAGGGGAAAGCATCCAGGAAATGGCACGTGCAAAGGCCCTGAGGCAAGGCTGAGCTCAGCTGCCTAGAGTATGGACAAAAGTTATGTTGGGGACACAGAGTGCGTAATAGTCGAGAATGCGCAAGCACCAGGTGGAACAGAGAAACCACCAAAGCTCAGTGGCTCCACTCGGTAACGTTCTGCTTCTTAGTCCCGGCAGCCCAGGGAGGGCCAGGCAGCCCTCACAAACCCGAAACACGCCACGGCCTCCGAGGCCTCGGTGGTGGGGGAACACACCGGCTCGTAACTGCCTCCACATGGACGTGTCACATGCCACTTCCTCTTATAGCCCATTGGCCAGAGCAAGTCATACGGCCCAACCTGACTGCAAGGGATGCTGGGAGATGTCAGGGATGGGCGTGTGGGGATTTGGTAAGCGCCCCCAGTTTCCTACCAGAATGCTCTAGGAGTGAGGGGGCTGAGGGGGATAGTGGGAACTGAGACTGTCAGACTGTAAAGAGTCTTGGGGAGAAGTCGGGCCTCAGAGAAGGAACATGACTTGCCCAAGGTCACCTGGAGTGTGGGTCTCCCAGCCACCAGGCCACTGACCTTTCCATTATATGGCTCAGGGCGAGTTTCCAAAGCTGGAAGAGCACGTCCTTTAATTAGCTCTCAAGGGGCTGTGTCTTGTTGCTGCAGGACAGATTGAAGGACGTGATAACATTGCCTGCCTGGGGCAGCTGGCAGATTTGGGACGTCCCAGACTTGTTTCACCATCCACTCTGGCACATTGCAGTTTCCCCTCCTCCCACAGGCCTAGACCAGCCCCTGGAGCTGGGCTGTTCGGGTTCAAATCCCAGCTTCACCACTAACTAGCTGGGTAACCTTGGGCCTCAGCCTCCCATCTGTAAAATGGGGTGAATTGCATTGCCTACCCTGAGAGAGATTTTGTTATTGGCAAAACAATAGCTGTTAACTACTCAGCTTCCCCCTTCTTTAAGCTGCTCTTGAAAGCACCTTACAGGCGTTATTTCATTTACTCTTCACATCACATGCAGTAGCCCATTTTATAGACACAGAGACCGAGGAGTATCAGACAAATGGCAGCCAGAGTTTGAACTTGAGCCTACCTGATGCAAAGCTGCTGTACTTTCCATGGAGCCCATGACCTTGGGGCACTGGTCCAGAAGGTCGAGCTTCTCTGGGGTCTTGGACCTTTGCTGTGTGGCCTGGGGCAGCCCTGGGCCTCTCTGAGTCTCAATCACAGACTTCCTCGGACTGGGAGGCTGAGAACTCCCTTTGTCGAGGACCAGCTCGCTCTCCATTTTTCCAGCTGGGGCACCCGGACATTGCCTGCTCAGAAAGTTTCGGAAGTTGACTTCTTCATAAGACACACAGACGACATCCCCCCTTATCCTAAACTCAGGCCTCGGGGCTTTCCGAACAAAAACCCCTGGTGACCTCCCTGATTTTGTCCCGTTGTCCCCCTACTTTGCTGGGCTTCATCGTCCTGCCTCTTTAAAATTTGCAATTACCAATAATTCCCTTTGTTGCACCCAAATGCGAACCACCATATTAAATTATTAAATATAAGTGTTTCTGAAATATTTTATCTTGACATGTATCTCCGGAGTCAAATGACCCCGGGCAGTGTTCATAATTAATTTCTTCAAAAGGAAAAAAAAAAAGTGCTGGCAAGGGACTCCCTGAATGACTCCCTGTCCTGGAGAAATACAGCTGACACTCGGCTCCCTTCTCTTCCCTCTCTTCCCCCTTCCCCAGGACTCCAGGGCAGGGCAGCCTGCAGATGGCTCTGTCCACAGGATCCCAGAATTTCAGGCCGGAGGGGACCGTCAGGATCATTTTGGCCAGTCCCTTCTTTCTGCGGCGGAAGAAACAGGCCCCAGAGGAGCAGTGACCTTCCCAAGGTGGCAGAGACAGAGGGTGGCATTCACTGGATGTGGGGCCACCCCCAGCCCGGTTGTGCCTTACTCTTGCTTGGCCCCTGCGAGGCTCTGAAGTAGCCACATTGGGCCACAGCCCCAGCCGCCGCCGCCGCCGCCTCCTCCGTCCTTCGGGACCAGAGAGGTTCACTTAAAGGAGTTGGGGAAGCAAAACTGCTTCTGCACATAAAAAATGCCCTGAAACAAAGGGCTTTTTTGTCCCCCTCCCCCACCAGGCTCGCAGAGAAAGAGAGATTAAGTTTGAGGAGTCACTTGCAATCAGAAAGCTACCATTTAATTACAATGCGCAGGAAATTACAGAGTGAATGGGCCGGCGGGTGATAAGGGACTGCCCCGCAGGACGACAGGCTTGAAATCCGACCACTTCATCACAGAGCTACTTATCACGAGAGGCTGTCTGGAAGGCTGACAATCTGATTGTACTGTCAACTCAATTCATAATTAATATATTTATCAAATTAATTACTGAAAATATCTCCCCGGCGCTCGCCGTAGAACAGTGGCTAGCTTCATGGCGGGCTGGCTCCGTTTTCTGCTAATAACCAGGCTGTCAGTTCAATGAGGGCGGGGAGCGGCCCCTGTTTTGCCTGCCTGACAGACAAATTGCCCTCTTGCAGGAATGATCCCTCGAATTTAAGAGAAGAAAAGAAATATGGCATTGTTTGGTGACAGCCGCAATCGCAGGCTTGTCTCGGAAACTTTGCATCAATTCTAACATACAAGACAGGGAGGGTGGGGGTGCTTTGGCAGCTAAATAAATACTTTATGAATTCCTGACTGATCCTTCATCAGAGCCTCTGGTGGAGCGGTTTGCTGAGTCCTGAGTTAACCCCCAGCCTGGCCGGAGTCTGCCAGTGGAGGTTTGGATTTAGGGACCTGAGAAGTAGGAGATTCTCCGTTGACGATATTTTGTAAGGAGGAAAAATCCACATGCAGGGGTTCCCAGTGAGCAGTGAGATGCTTTTGATGGGCCCCTGTTTGATCTCTGTGTGGAACAATCATTTTCTTCCCTGCCTGGGGACGGGCCTTGAGAGGGTTTCTGAGTTAAGATCTCTCCCAGCAGGAGTCCGCTGCCCACGGGGCTCTGGAAGACCCTCTGGTGAACCGAATGCCCTGCCGCCACCTTTGCAGCCTGCGTGGCATCTGCAGCTCCCAGCGTCTGGGCCTGCACCAGTCCCTGGGCAAGGCTGGCTACGGAGACCTTGCCTGCCTTTGCAGAAGCCCACCTGCCCAGGTGAGGCAAGACACCTGGACCCAGGCGATGCAAGATAGGGAGATGTGGGAATCCCATATCCTTGGCCGGATGGGGCAGTGATCCCAGGGTAGCCACATTCCTCTCTGCAGAATTGAGGCTAGGGTCAGAGCCGCCATGGAGACCCACACTGAGCAGCATTCCAGCCCGACCGGCAGGCTCCCTGGAGGAGGCAACGTTTCAGCAGCAAGTTAGCGGGTGGGAAGAAACTTCAGAGAAACTGGGCCTTGAGGACACGCTTCCAGTTGTTCACCTCTGGTCCACCGGGTGCTGCGTGGGCACTGGGGAGAGGAGGGTGGTTTAGACACAGGCCTGGGCCTCGGCGTGGGGAGGCCACTGCGCTGCAGAGGGTGTATCAGAGGGGTGTCCGCCGAGGCCTGGGGAGGCTCATTTTTATTCCATCCCTGTCTGCAGGAACCTCAGTGAGGGTGAGGCCTCATGTGCGTTCAGGCCTCTTTGGGGCAGTACGATCACGGCCTTGAGCTTGCCGGGTCTCTGCCCTACTCACCTCCCCAATGCCGTCTTCTTGGCTCCCCCTGCGCTCCCCTCACCCGTCCTGACTCACCCCTGCACCTTGTCCCCAATCCCCGCCTCCCCTCTCCTCCATGCCCCTTGCTCTTCCCTGCTGGAGGAAACCCCAATTTTCCTCGATGAGCAGGACAAACAATCACCTGCTTTTGCCAGATTCCAAAGTGAGGGGTTCCAGGGCCCTGGGGCTGCTGCACCTGCCTCTGCGGCCAGGCCCCTTTCCTCAGCGGCGCCCCTGGCTGCCCTCGGCCACGACCCCAAGGCACTTCTGGTGCTAGCCAGCTTCTTGTCCTCCGCCTGCCTTGAACCTCTCTGCCTTCTGTCTCAGAAGGCAGCTGTTGTGCCCATGCTTGGGTCAGGCCTGTTGGCCCCCACCTGCCAGCACCCCCCCTTAGGGCAGAGCGGACACCTTTAGCGACAGCGGTAGGAGAAGGCCGTGCCTTCAGAGCCCAGGCCACTGCCATGAGCAACTCGCTCTGGGGACAGAAGGTGTCTTGGCCAAATAAATCTCCGTATCTGTCTAAGCCTCCGCGGGAAAAACTAACCTAAAGCAAAAAAGAAAGAAAGAAAACAGAGCCCGGCCCGGAGGTCAGGGACTAAACTCTTACCCACTGTGGGCAGTGTTCACACCTGTGCCAACCAGCGGCAGGCAGCGGGCTGTGGGCCGGCGACCTCGACCTGCATCAATACGCGCTCTCCTTTCCCCACGCCAGGCATGAGAGCAAGTATACACGTGAGAAATGAGTGAATTGAGCTGTCATGTCAATACTTGGATTAACTTAAGAGGCTAATTTTTTTAAATCACTTAATATGGGTGTGTTGCTTGTTTAAGGTGTTTGAAGGGTTCAAAAGAAGGATGCCATCCTAATTTGAAATTATAAAAGTGTCAAAGGCATTGGTGGTCTCTAATCAATGTACAAATGCACAAACGCT
>RJWJ010018337.1:0-31729 GCA_004363605.1 Indri indri | reverse complement strand
AGATCACAGCAGAATAAAACTTGAAATCAACTCCAAGAGAAAATCCTAAATCTACACACATACATAGAAATTAAATGACCGGCTGCTGAACAATCCTTGGGTCAATGATGAAATTAAGATTCTTTGAATTGAATGACAATCATGATATAAGCACCGAAAATCTATGCATACAGCAAAAGCAATCTTAAGAGGGAAATTCAAAGCCTTAAATGCTTACATCAAAAAGACTGAAAGAGCCGGCGCGGTGGCTCACACCTGTAATCCTAGCACTCTGGGAGGCCGAGGTGGGTGGATCGTTCTGAGCTCAGGAGTTCGAGACCAGCCTGAGCAAGAGCGAGACCCCGTCTCTACCAAAAAAATAGAAAGAAATTAATTGGACAGCTAAAAATATATATAGAAAAAATTAGCCGGGCATGGTGGCGCATGCCTGTAGTCCCAGCTACTTGGGAGGCTGAGACAGTAGGATTGCTCGAGCCCAGGAGTTTGAGGTTGCTGTGAGCTAGGCTGATGCCATGGCACTCGCCCCAGGCAAGAGAGTGAAACTCTGTCTCAAAAAACAAAGACTGAAAGACCACAAATTAACAACCTAATGTCACACTTCAAGGAACTATGAAAAGAAGAACAACCCAAATGCAAAGATAGCAGAAGAAAAGAAATAACAAAGCTCAAAGCACAACTAACCTGTCAAAAAGAGCAATAAAAAGGACCAATAAAACAAAAAGTTGGCTCTCTGAAAAGATAAACAAAAGTGATAGACCACTAAGTAGATTAACCAGAAATAGAAGAGAAAGGACCCAAACAAGAAATGCAATTAGAAATGAAAAAAGGAGACATTACAACTGATATCGCAGAAATACAAAAATCATCATCGATACTATGAAAATTTCTATGTACACAAACCAGAAAACATAGAGAAAATGGACAAATTTCTGGAAACACACACAACCTCCCAATCCTGAATTAGGAAGAAATGAAAATCCCGAATAGACCAATAATGAGCAGCAAGATTGAAGCAGTAATAAAAACTCTCCCAACCAAAAAAAAGCCCCAGACCAGGTGGATACACAGCTGAATTGTACTAGACCTGCAAAAAATAACTGGCAACTATTCTATAGAAATTATTCCATAATATGAAGAAGGACAGAATCCTACCTATCTCATTCTATGAGCCAGTATCACCTTGATATCAAAGCCAGGAGATGATAAAACAGAAAAAGAAAACTATAGACTAATATCCCTTATGAACATGGATGCAAAATCCTCAACAAAATACTAGCAAACCAAATGAAACAGCAAATCAAAAAGAATATTCACCATGATCAAGCGGGTTTCATCTCATGGATACAAGGATGGCTTAACATATACTAATCAATAACTGTGATTTACCACATAAACAGAAGAAAAAGCGAAAGCCACATGATCATCTCAACAGACGCAGAAAAACTGTTTGACAAAATCTGGCATTCTTTCTTGATAAAAACCCTCAAAAAACCAGGCATGGAAGAAATATAACTCAAAATTATAAAAGCCATATATAACAAACCCATAGCCAACCTTACACTGAATGGGGAAAAGTTGAAAACATTCCCCTAAACAAATGGAACAAGATAAGTGTGCCCACTGTCACCACTTCTATTCAACATTGTACTGGAAGTCCTAGCAAGGGAAAGAGAAAAAAATAAAGAGCATCCGAATCAAGAATCAAGAGGTAAAACTATCCCTGTTTGCTGATGAGATGATCTTGTATCTAGAAAACCTTAAAGACTCCATCAAAAGACTCCTAGAATTGATAAATTAATTCAGCAAAGTCTCAGCTTACAAAATGAATGCACACAAATCAGTAGCATTCCTATATTCTAAGAACAGCGAAGCTGGGAGTCAAACCAAGGACTCAATACCATTTACAATGGCTACAAAGAAAATAAAATACCTAGGAATATACTTAATCAAGGAGAAAGATCTCTACAAGGAGAACTACAAAACACTGATGAAAGAAATCATAGATGATGCAAACAAATGGAAAATCATCCCATGTTCATGAATTGGTAGAATCAACATTGTTAAAATGTCCATACTACCCAGAGTGATTTACAGATTCGATGTAATCCCCATCAAAATACCAATGTCATATTTCACAGATCTATAAAAAATAATAATTCTATGCTTCATTTGGAACCAAAAAAAGAGCCCAAATAGTGAAAACAATCTTAAGTAAAAGGAAGAAAATCTGGAGGCATCACATTACCTGACCTCAAATTATACCACAAGGCTATAGTAACCAAAACATAGAGTAACCAAAACCATAGAGTCTACTGGGTTCTATAAAGGAATGAAATAATGTCTTTTGCAGCAATTTGGATAGAGCTGGAGACCACTGTCCTAAGCAAAGTATCTCAGGAATGGAAAAAAGAACACCACACGTATCGCTAATAATTGGGAAGTAAATGATGGGCACACACAGGCACAAAAAGATTTAAAGGACATATGAAACCAAGAATGAGGGAGGGGGGAGAAGGAGATGGGTAAAAACCCGCCTATCAGGTACAATGAACACTATTTGGATGATGGGCATACTAAAAGCCCTGATGTAAGCATTATACAAGGTATTCGTGTAACAAAAACATTTATATCCCCCTAATATTTTGAAGAAAGAAAGAAAGAAAAGAAAGAAAGAAACAAAGAAAGAAAGAAAGAAAGAAAGAAAGAAAGAAAGAAAGAAAGAAAGAAAGGAAGAAAGAAAGAAGGAAAGGAAGAAAGGAAGGAAGGAAGGAAGGAAGGAAAGAAAGAAAGAAAGAAAGAAAGAAAGAAAGAAAGAAAGAAAGAAAGAAAGAAAGAAAGAAAGAGAAAAGAAATTGGCTCACACAATTATGAAGGTTGAGAAGTTCCAAGATCTGCAGTCAGCAAGCTGGAGACCCAACAGAGCCGATATGTAGTTCTGATCTAAGTAAAAAGACCTGAGACCCAGGAGATCTGATAGTATAAGTTTCAGTCCAAAAATTAGCAGGCTCCAGACCCAAGGAGAATTGATGTTTCAGTTGAAGTCCAAAGGCCAGAAAAGACCAATTTCTCAGCTGAAAGTAGGGAGAAGTTCTCTTTCACTTGGAGCAAGGTCAGCCTTTTTTGTTTTATTCAGACCTTCAACCGATGGAATGAAGCACACCCACATTAGGGATGACAATCTGCTTTACTCATTCTACTGATTCAAATATTAATCTCATCTAAAAACATCGTCACAGACACAGCCAGAATAACATTTGACCAAATATCTGGGCACTCTGTGGCCTGGTCAAATTGACACATAAAATTAATCATCACACGTTGTGAAATTACTACTTTTATTTCCACCAGGATTGTGTAAATGTTCTTACCAATATTTTCAATATGCTCATCATTTTGTTCTTATTGGACATGATGTAGTTAACATTATAATATTTACACAACAACTATAAATCAAGCACAAGCATAGTATATGGAAGAAATTAAGAAATGACCTGCTGGCTTAATTTAAAATAGCCAATCATGACCATGTAGGACACTGTTGATGTTGAGCAGTGTTCTTTTGCTCTACAGTGTACCTTTTTATATATCAATAATAATTTGTAAGTTGAAAGTTAATAAGGAAAGAGGCTTTGTTGGATAGTGCTAATTCAGCTGGAAATAAGTGAAAAATCCACCCAAAATAGCAAAGTATCATTTTTATTATACATGGTAGTACAGCAGACTGTTTAGTTAATTGAACATTTTGGCATCAAGCAGACTGATTCTAAATCAGAAGAGAGCAAGATTTCCTCTAGGTGGAAGGAATTTCAAATAATTAAAATCAAGAGCAAATATTTGTGGCATGCCTATTATGTGTAAAATGCTAGCTAGGTCTTAAGCCCAGGTTTTCCCAAGTTAATGCTTCAGAACTAAACATTCCAAATCAGGCAGCTAAAAAAAATGGTAAATCAATCTATCCTATGCTTTAAAGGATTCTACTGGGTAGTTACGTAACGAGTAATTTTAAATTTTGCCCACCTCACAATTTTTTAAACAATGTGAATCAAAAATCCTCTTGTTTCTCCTTTTCTATTTATAACTCTGGGAAAATAAATTTGTACCCACCTAATATAATTAATTGACTAATTAAATTATTGAATATAGAAATAGAAGCTATAAATCAACAGAATCAGGAAAGAGATTACATGCAACTACTTGATGCTAAGTCGCAAGGGGACAAATTTTTTTAAAAATCATGGACAGTTACTGAGTTTATGCAATGTAATTATTATAGTTTAAGACTGAAGAAGTTGAAATGGCATGACTATCTAGAACTATACATGTTTAATACATATGTAGAAAAGTCTGAAGGAAAAAAAGGAAATAATTAGGCTTGTTCCTAAAATATGAATAGCTTCTAAGAAAAGAAAGCAAACATATTCAAAATTTGAATAAAGAAGGAAAAAATTAGGACAAAATTTGCTCTCTTCAATTAGATTAAACTGATACATTTCAAAAATGTCTAAGTCTGGGTCAAAAATCTCTAAAACTTTAGATGACCTGTAAGTACATATGATACAGTAGTTACATTCAGTATTGCGGGGGGTTACTTCACAGAACAAAAGGCACACTCTTTATTTTTGTAACTAGTTCCAAATTGATTCCATTTCTAGGCCATAAAAAGAGCCAGGGATCCTTTCATGCCTGCAAAAGTGAGAATTATGTTGCATGTTTTTTGGTTTTTTTTGAGAGGGAGTTGTGTGATTCTACACAGTAAAAAAATGAGTGACAAAGTAAGAAAGTGAATGACTGAGTGGCAGCAAGTGCAAGCTAGTCAGGCAGGCAGAGAAAAGAAGAGGAAAGGAAGGTGGGAGAGAACGAAGGCTATTGGTTTGGGTTGTTACTAATAAATACATTTATTTCATCAAGATTCAGAATTTAAAAGCATCAAGGAGAATTCCGAGTCAAGCTTTGCTCCTGATTCTATATCTTTACAGATACGCATAAGACACTGAATCTGACCCTCACCTACGAATTCCTATGTTGCCTCCCCAAAGATGAAATAATATATATGAGATCTGTTTATAAATTGTAAGGCACTAGACATGCAGGACAAGCAATAAATCATGACCTCAGGAGATCGTAAACAACCCTGTTTTTACACCCATCATCATTCTTGTTTTCAAAATGGAAATGAAGTTTAATTAGAGGTGCAGAGCTTGTCAATGATGTATCTGAGGACAGGATTACAGGATGTGTCCAAAAGTCAAGTAGTATTATATGCATATTGGCGTAGTTCCATCTTTAAATAAGAAATTATTTTATAGACCACATTTATTTCTTATGAATCAGGAATATGGCATATTTTAAAACACCAGTTAGAAGTTATAAGGATACTCTTTTCACTGATTCTAAGTCACCCATGACCTGCTAGCTATGGACAAGGGCAATGTCAATATCAATGCCATATATTCAGTAATAAGAAGTGTATACAATAGAATAAAAAATTAGAAAAGAAAAGTAATATTCTCACAAAATCCCATTATAAAGAACGAGGTAATTTCTCTTCCAAATGATTCTATGGTCCCAAAAGATACAATGCCATTATAGAAACACATTTAAACAAACATAAAGCTAAATGAACTCATAATATGCTGCTTCTGCTATGGCAAGACTGTAAAAGGAGACTTAAACAAAAATGAGTGCTCAAGACAAGAACAAATAAGAATGGTTAGATTCTCACACTACTTTCTTGGTGATTCAGGCCCTTCTAATTTAAGAAGCCATGTCATATTTCTGAGTGCTTGTTATTCTATATGCTCCAGGAATTACTCTTTTCATCTTGAAGAAATGTTTTATTGGAAAACCCAACTTGCAAAATTAATTATCCTCTAAGGCCATCTTTTATTTTTCAAAGTATGTATCTGTGCGCCCATTGTTGCTAAATGCTAAAGTAGCAAGATTTAAAGGGAAAACCACAGAGATTATTTCAGCCCAATCCAGTGTTACAATTGAGTTTAACACATAGTTGGAATTTGGTACATTTTTTAAAAACAGGTGTTTTACTTTTTTACAAGGCAGAGATACTACATTATGGATGAGTAATCATACCTAGTATCTTCAGAGAATTGTGGTTCTGTGATGAACGTGGATATTTTACTAATGCTAGAGTCAATGCACTTTAATTTTGTATTAGTCTTTTTAGGATAATAACAACCACCCTAAATAATGAATACTCACTTAATAGCTGCTTTCTTGCCAAATACATTGAGGCATTTTCTTACTAAGCAAATAAAGCATTCTCTTGATTCAAAATGTTATGCTCCATGTAGTTTATAACAGGGGACCAAAAGGCATGACAAGTTTTTATTTTGGATGATTTAATACAATTTTCCAAGTTTGAGTCAACAATACTCAGTTGGGTTAAATTTTCTCATTTTTCCTTTAATATCCTATTATTCTTTCCTTTCTTCATTCTTCGCTCTCATTTTCATCCTTTCTTTAAACATAGTAGATTGACAAGAAAATATAAACTGAGCTCTGGGAAGAAATCTTCCCCTCCCTGCCTCCTACTTCATTATTTAAGGACTGCTTTAATTGTGGCCTAAAACAAATCTTATTTACAGCAAGATAATAACATCAAACTCATGCTATTTTGTTGTACTGCATGTGTTATTATTTATCAGTTGTGCTGATCTGGCTCTAAGTCTCTTCATAATTAGTATGTGTCACATACTTTTACATAACATTTTATATGTATAACATATATAAATATATCAGAAAGCCATCTAGTTTTCTTTATTATATAGTAACATATATACCCTAGATTTAAAAATGGATCTTAAGTGGCTTATATTAAAGTGGATTTTTATGGTTTCTTACTTTTCGATTAAAGAAAAATTTGAACAATGAAAGCACCATCTAATAATACCAGTGTTTGAGAAAGTTAGTTTAAATGAGTTAGGCACACTGTTATGTGGAGTTCATATTTTCTTTCATTAAAACAATAACCATTTATCAAGCAATTACTATGTATAAGGTATTACATACAAGCCTTTGTGTTTGGTAATTACCATTTGCAACCTCACTTGGTTTCTTTTGAGTTAGGAAATCTTCCTATAGAAATGATTATGGATTTACTAGATTAGAACATTTTGGCATTTATAATATCATTTAGTCCAATCCTCCAATTTTTTGAATGAGAAACATGGCATCCAGAGATATTAAATGAGTTTCTCAAAGTTAACACAGTCTGATCATCCCTCACGGCCAAGCAGAGGACCTAATACTCTCTGCCTGGTATAGTCTGGGGAGCTGTTAAGAGACAGGGCTGGTCTATGACATCAGGGCACAGACTGAAACAAAAGACAGAAACAAAGTCTGAGTCCTGGTCATGGGCAAGCCTGAGAAGCATGGAAAACTTCCAAGAAAGGGGCAAAGTGAAAAGTCATATTCAAGTTCTGCTATTGCAAAAGTGGAACTGATCTAATGAAGCTTGGGGAAATACTATTGACCAGAGAGAGAGAGCTTTTTATTGAGTAGATGGACTAAAAGAATGGAGCAGTGGAAAACTAATTTGTTAATATTTCCAAATCCAATGGGCTTTTCATGGATCTCACCCTTTTATCTATTTTAAAAATTTTACTGGCATTTTATACTGCTTACTGCTCTGTCCTTCTTGAAATACTCTCACTTCCCAGAATATTCCTGCCCTTGATGCCTATGCCCATGGACCACTCACACATGAAAAAGCCCCCTGATCCTTTAACCAGTCAACATACTGTCCAGACTCCACTCAAAGTGATCTTTCCCTTTATTCCAAGAGATTTCATTATTTGTATAACTCATTTGTAGAGGAATTGTACTCATTTGTAGGGTGATAAGGTTTGCCCAAGAGAATCTTGGTTTATTCCTATTGTGCTGATGTTCACAACCCCTTCCTTCTGTGACAGTTTGGATAATAAATTATATGGTCACTGAATTCATGTGGAATCTATTCTTTATTACTTTGCTCTTTTATTAATTTCTTCATTTGTCTATACCTAATATAACCCTATAAATTACAGATTCCATAAGGAGAGGGCTCTGGGCAGAATGATTGGGTTAGGTTGGGGCTGTGCCTGTTTAAGGTTACACACACACATACACACACATACACACACACACACACACACACACACACACACACACCTCCTAACCTAACCTATATCTTTCACAGTACCGAGATGACAATTGCAGGTAGTAGATGCTTGATTTTTTTCTATTGATTTCTTGAGCGATAAGATGCCAGAGTCCTTATCAGTGCAAAGTCCTACCAATCACAGGACAGTTCTGGTAATCATAGTATTCACATGGACTAGTTGTCTGAATTTTGATCATGTTGCCCAAATGACTATAGAAATCAGAATGAAACATCTGGGGCATTTGAGTTATGTCTTATAATATTTTTGGAAGCTATTATTCTGAAATATAGAGAACATTTTAAGAAATGAAAAGGGAGTAACTTTATTCTACTTTCAAAAAAGATCCCTCTCCTTCTCACCAGAATACATATTCCAAGTGAGCAATTTCTCTAATCTAATGACATAACTGCTAAATTTTCAAGCTAAAGTAATTTACATTCGAGAACACCATTTCATTCATTCATTCATTCCTGCTTAACTACTAAATGAAGACAGACATGTTTAGACTAATAGTAAGGAGTTAAGTGTGTCTACATTGCCCTCACTCTTTTCACCCATGAAATTCTATGAAATTCTATTTTTCATGTTTCAGTTCAGATGTCACCTCCTTTGTGTATCCTTCCCTCTTTACTCTTTTTCTCCACCTTCCCCTCCCTGGAGAGGCAGGCATCCCTACTCCTGTATTCTTACAGCACCTTTTACATATTGATATTATAGCACTTACGACATTGTACTGTAATTGTTTATGTGCTTATCTGTCCCATTACATGGATCTCCTAGGAGTTAAAAACCAATTCTTCTTCATCTGTTAATTCCTAACATCTAGCCCAATGGCCCGATGCCTGGAACACACTGCACTTTCAGTAAATATTTGTTAGATAAATGAATCAGCGACTCAGACATTTAGAAAAATGTCTGAATGTTAAGTAATGTCCTACTGATAAAAGAAGTTAAAATCTTAAATGAGCACAGCTCCAGCCTAATAATGACATACACACTGCTTATAAAGTTGGTATTAAAGAGAGATCCTTTCAAATCCATAAAGTGTTCATAATCACAAAGTCATTCTGAAGAAGTGAAGGGCAAATGATTTCCAAAAGAAAATGCTATTCTTCAATTTACACTTAAAAAGGACAGGCAGGAGGAAGCACATGCAGCAGCTTGAAGCATTGTAATGGAACTATTACAATTTAGGAAGCAACACCAATGAAGGGAAACTGTGATCAGAGATAAGGTACTTTCCTTCTAACAAAACCATAAAGAACCTGGGCCCAGGATCAGAGCCTAAATGTGACAGTTCTCTCTACATGTTGCCAACCCCAGAAGCAATCAGCAAAGCAAACAACTCAACAAAGTCAGCATGGTCATTTTAGCTGAGCAACCAGTGAGAAAATCTGTCAAACTAGTGATTAGATATTAAGAAAACCAGATCAAAAGCAAATAGTAGGACTGAGATTTTTTACAACTGTCTTTATATTTTACACCCCAAATTTAAAAAGACATAAAATAAAAACTGGAGATGTATATTTGATTGCATTTTCTGGCCTTCGGTTATCACAGTCCTCTCTTGATGATTGTGCCACATTACCTGAAAAATAATGAGGTGCTCACAATTCCCCTAGGTCCTTTAAATTGAGAGAAATAGCCCAAGAACCATTAATATGGATTCGTTTATGTACATAATCTTCTATGTGTACATAATCTTCTGTGATATTATTTGGGTATATACAGCATGTACTGAAATGGCATACAATGAGTTATTATATTATTTCCCATTAACTGAATGCTAGGGTTCCTCAGGGGAAGTACATAATAAATGTGGTTACCCCCAAGAGCAAAGGGGGCTCTCTTAGGTCTGGGACTTGTAAAAGTGAGATGTAGGGAGCAATAAAGGGACAGGAGCGAGAGGGAGAGGGTATTTTTTCCAAAATGCTGCTGGCCCTTTAGAGCTCATATATCAGGACTAGAGGGAGCCATTTGAGACCACCTTCCTATCCACTTTCTGCTACTAGACAGGATTATATCCACAACACATCCACTATGAGGGGTAATCCTGTTCTTAATATCCTCTGAAGGAGATTTAAACACTTTCATTTGTAACCTATGCCTGAGTTTTGACAACATTCATAATCAAATCATTCTTTGTAGAGCTGACCTAAATCCCTCTTAACCCAGTAGGAATTCACCTCCTCTGTGTGCTCCTCAGAGGAGTAAGCTTATCGCCTTCTTCCATATAGTCTTTCAGACTCTTGGTTAATAAATCCTAGGTCTGGTAAAGCCCTGAGAGGGCCAGAATAAGCACTAAGCTCAGTGGATCTTGATGTGAGCCCATGCTTGGAGGGTGGGCCTGAAAGTGACTCTCAATTTTCAGGACCCTCACACTGACAAGCCATGGCTGAGAAGGCAGCACATTGTAGGATCATCTCATTGGAGGTGCTATTGGCCTCCTGGACAGAAAAGTCATTTGTTGGTGGGATTATCCTGCTCATTGCAGAACATTCAAAATCTTATCCTTACTGCCACATTGCCCCCACCAAATGCTAATAGCACACACTCCCAGACACTGTAGCAACTAGAAATACATTCTCTATTTCCACATTTCCAAGTGCCCCACAGTGGGCTGAAACTGCTTCTGTTTGAGACCAACTGGTCAATAATCCCTAGATTTACACTTATCTATTAGGCCAGAATCTAACAGCAAAAGGAAAAAGTCAGTATTTTTCTTTAGTACATTTCAAATAGACTTGTATTTTCTTTCCCTCTTCTAGGTCTGTTACAAACCATAAAGCAGCGGTCCCAAACATTTTTGGCACCAGGGACCAGTTTCATGGAAGAGAATTTTTCCACAGACGGGGTAGGGGGATGGTTTGGGATGATTTAAGCACATTACATTTATTGTGCACTTTATTTCCATTATTATTACATTGTGATATATAATGAAATGATTATACATCTCACCATAATGCAGAATCAGTGGGAGTTCTGAGCTTGTTTTCCTGCAACTAGACACTCCCATCTGGGTGTGATGTGAGACAGGGACACTCAAAGTGTGTTGCTTCCTTATGTCCAGTCTACTCTGTAATCTCGTTTTGGATGCTGTCACTGCAGAAAACCCTGCTTCGTGAAGATAGGATATTGGAAATGGAAGCAGGCTTTTCAGTGCTTATATGTCAATCTCAGGATATTCCGCCTTGACTTTAATCCAGAACACATGGAGATTTGAAGTTGTCTCAAACATGCTTTTAAGGCCACTGTCATTTGCCATCTCAAACAGTTGATCTTCTTCTAGCATGGACAAATCAATTTACCTGGCTTTACAAATGGGTCACGGATCCATTCCTTCCCAGTTCAGAGGTCTTTTGTAGGGAAGTAATGCTCAAAGTCTTTTGAAAGCTGAGACAGGTGATCATGTACCAGCTGGGAGAAAGAAGGCCCTGGCTCAGTCTCTTTCAAAATCTCTGCTAATGTTTGAAACATGTCAAAAATCCCAGTGTTCACTCGTCACCCCCATAATTCCAGCTTGTCTTTGAATGCAGCCACTTTATCTGCTGACTTGAACACAGTTGTCATTCTACCCTGAAGTGCAGATTAAGTTCATTGAGCAGATTGAATATATCACACAAGTAAGCAAGTTTTGAGACCCATTCTGTGTCACTGAAATGTGCTGCCTGTGGTGACTGCTTTTCTAAAAGAAATCTCTGGCTCGGCTCTCGTAACTCGAACACTCTGGTCAGTGATCTACCTTTAGAAAGCCATCTCGCTTCTGTGTATGAGAGATGTGTGTGCTCTGTGTCCATCTCCTCACAGAGCTGTATGAACAGATGTGAGTTAAGGGCATGTACTTTAATGTGGCTGATAATTTTAATCACATCCTGCAAAACGTTGTTTAGTTCAGGTGACAGTTTTTGGCTAGCCAGCATTTCTCTATGGATGACACAGTGCGTAGGCTCACACTCAGAAGCGACCACTTTGACCTGAGTAGTGAAACCAGAAAGCCGTCCAGTCAGGGCAGCCGCTCCATCCGTGCATATACTGACACAAAATGACCAATTCAGTTTTCCTGATATGTAATCATTCAAAGACTTGAATAGCTCTGCAGCTGTGGTGTTGGTTAGCAAAAAAAGCGCACATAACATATCCTCCTGTACAAACTCCTGAAAAATATAATGCACAAAACCAAGCATTGTTGCCTTATTGTCAATATCGGTAGACATGTCAATCTGGATTGCTTACTGTGGTGACTCATTAATCCTCTCTAACAATTGTGCCTCAATATCCTCTGCTATTTCATCAGTTCTTCTAGTTATGGGTTACGGTGCTAGCCGAAAGAGGAACACGTGCCACCTTTTGAACTTCAGCCTCTCCTAAAAGTTCATGGCAAGTGTCCTTAGCAGCAGGAAGGCTTAACTCTTCACCAATAGTAAAGGGCTTCTTAGCTTTAGCAATGCGGTTAGCCACTAAGAATGATGCTCTCAGTGCAGACACATTTGATAAAGCGGTGGCCTCAATAATTGCTTCTGTTCTTTGTGTTCACTTTTTTTTTCTTTTGAAAAACTCCAAAGACTTGTCTTTTAATGTGAGGTGCATGGTCTCCACATGGTGAAGCAGTTTTGACGGTTTCATGGCTTCATTGGATAGCCAGTTGACAGAAATTATACAAAACCGGCTTGGAGAAGGTGAATTGCCTGTTGCGATGAACCCATAATTTAAGGAGGACTCTTAGTATTTTCTTTTAAATGCAGCTTTCCTTTTGTTGGCAGTCTTAGAGTCATCTGCTGTCTCATCACTGGGTTTTCTCTGCTTTTCAAAGCAGCTCTCCAGTGATGTTTGTTTTTTACTCATTTTTGCTAGGGTTAGCTTGTGAGCTTACCAAAACCATGGCTGAGACAAGTGTGTAATGCAGGAAAGAGGCACGGATGGAAGTGGTAAATAAAATAATGGGCGGGCCACACGCGGACTAAAATAAGTGTGGAATTCTGACTTAAAGCCTGCCATCAGATGAAGCTTAATTGTCACTTGTCACTCACTGATAGGGTTTTGATATGAGTCTGCAAGCAATTGATTCATTATGGCCTCTGTGTAGTCAAATCTCTCTGCTAATGATAATCTGTATTTGCAGCCGCTCTGCAGCACTAGTATCACCTCCTCAGTTCTGCTTCAGATCATAAGGCATTAGATTCTCATAAGGAGTGTGCAACTTAGATCTTTCTCATGTGCAGTTTACAGTAGGGTTCCTGCTCCTATGAGAATCTAATGCCGCCACTGATCTGACAGGAAGGCAGAGCTCAGGCAGTGATACAGGCGATGGGGAGCGGCTGTAAATACAGACAAAGCTTTGCTCCCTAGCTCGCTTGCTCACCGCTCACCTCCTCCTGTGCGGCCCAGTTCCTAACAGGCCACAAACCAGTACCAATCTGCAGCCCAGGGGTTGGGGACCTCAGCCATAAAGAATAATGTTATAATAACAGTCACTGTCATTCACTATTACCCATTAGATTCTCTGTTTGCCACTTTGCATGTGTTATGTTATACAACCATATTTAGGTAAGAATCAATATCCTCATTTTAAATACGAAGAAAATGAGGATCAAAGAGAGCAACTAATCTGTTCAAAGTCAGCCAGATGAGAACTGATAGAACCAAGTCAACATCTTTCTAACTCCAAAGCCTTCGGTATTTTCACAATGTCAGTCTTCTATATATGTTGCCATATACTTAGATATATTTCTCTAGGTGTGTCTCATGCACAAGGAGGAGATCTGGGTAGAAGATAACAGTACACATTTGACAAGTGAAGTCACAAACATGAAGAAGGTCACTCAGAGAGACTTGACAGAGTGAGGACAGAAAGCAGCCAGGGACACAGTCCAGGAAAAATAGCAAAGAGACTGGAGTCAGGGAAAGAAGAGAGGAGGGATTTTCACAAACGTATTTCTTATAAAAACCTGAGGCATTAATTTAGAACCTTTAGAATCACAAACTTCATAAGATAACGACACTAACATCTTACTGCACTAGTAAAGATGTTCAAAGGGACAGTCTGTAGCGCAAAGACAAAAATGCAATGACCAGGTAGATATTTTTAAAAATCTCTGTAATCATAACAATTTCTTTTACTTTGACATAATAGATAGTATTTGATTGTCAACACAAAATTAATATCTTAATTCTAAAATATAGAAAGGATAAATGCTAGTTTTAGTTTCTATTTCTACCTAGTTTTAGTTTCTATTTCTATCTCCTCAAAAATAAAATCAAATTTTGGAGTCAAGATATACACAAAATTGTTCAATGTTTTAGATACATAAACATGAAATGTTTAAACTTTCCCTCTTAGGAAAACCAGGTTTTTCAATTTTCTTTATTGATAAACACTTAAAAGTGGCTCATACTTCCCCAGATTGTATTAAAACAAAAGGAAGAAAATAAAAACCAACCCAGATTTTCAAAATTTAAACTCTTGTTTTATTATATTGTTAGTGTTCTTTTCAACCACCTTAAATCTTTTGTGGCTGCTTATAAGAACAATGAGAAGTAAATTATTGGTAGAATATTGGTAGAATTTGAGAGAATCTAACTTGCAATAAATCCAGAAGTGATTAGCTGAAAGAAAATATAGACAGGCGGTACTGACCAATTTGGCTAGACAAGGATTCGTGAAAAAAAGCAATGGTGATAAAGTTGGTTGTGGAGGACTTAGAATCTGAATTCTGAACCCTTATGAGGAGCGAGCCATTGAATCTTTGTAAGCATAGCTGTGACTCTTGATGGTCTGGTCTGTGGTAAAGGTAATAGCAATCAGGAGGTCCTATTTAGGGGCCATTGTCATAGTGCCAAAAAAAAAAAAGACATTAAGGTGGCAAGAGCTAATACAAACAGAAGAATGAGCAGAGAATTTGCATACAAATCAGGATACTAGGAGGCTTCTGAAAAAAAGATGTCAAGAATAGAGTATAAACTAATCAGAGGAAATGTCATTGGATATATTGATTAGGGGATCACTGGTGAGCTTTGAGAAATTTTGTAAGGGTATTTGGAAGATAGAGTTAAAAGCAGATACAAGTTTAGATCACTGTCCAGCCACCCTGATTTCCTGGTCCTGTTAATGAACTTAGCATTGATTCCATGTACTGAAATCTGCAAGCATAGACAGCTCTACAAGAAAATGTTTTGTCATCTTTCCATATGCTTTCCTTATCCCACATCCCAGGCACTACAGTTATTGTCAGCTTGTTGACTATTAGAAATCCATACACCATCCCTAATCATGAGATCACTCATTTTTTCTTTTTAACATAAGCCTATTGCTTTGCAAACGTGTCCTTGTTAGGGCTGTTCCTGAATACCAAAATTTCATTTTCATTGGTGGAAAATAGTGCACTGTGACTTCAAAAGTAATATAACAGCTGATTAAACACCAGTTATTGCCTGGCTTTTCTTTTGAAGAAAAAATTACATCTAATATCTTTAAGAGTTAAACTTACAGATAATTACAAACGCTTACTAAGATTAACAGGGCTTCTCCAAATCATTCAATAGGAAGGGTAGAGTTCAGAGCTCTGAATCGTCTAATCATGTAAGACTTTGTTTTCCACAGCCTTCATGCCAGATGCTCTTTCTGGGATGGCTAACCCCAATATAATGCTTGCATAATAAAAATACATTATGCTATCCTCAAAATACTAAACGTTGGCCAAAAAAAAAGTGTAAACATGAACACGCATATCACTCATTATCAAAAGATTCTCCAATACATTTCTTCCCATAAACTGGACCTTGTAATTTTTAAGCATATTAGTTATTATAACCTATCTAGGAAAGTATCAAAGAAAAGAATAATTCATGACTTCCAGGCTTGTTATGTGAAGTTATGGATCACAGCCTATGATCCCTCAATTAACACTCACTTGGAATGGATAAACTCCACATCTAAAACAGTGACTACTTTGAGTCACAATGAATTTCCTTTGTACAATTAGGTGGGAAGCTGGTCTTTGACGTCCAACACAAAGCCAATTGCAGAACTTAAAATAAGGGCTCTTTTGGAACAACTGCTTTTCACAGTTTCACTTAAATTGTTTAGCTCGATGAAAGAAAACACTTATAAATTCAATGTGTTTCTTAGTTAAAAGATAAAATTCACATTACCCTAAGGTTTCTGGTTTATATTTTCTTCTGTATTATTAACAGAGGTGAGTGGATAGCCAAGACATGGAAAGAAAATAAAATGGAGATGTATGAAAAAGAGTCAGCTTTTCAGTTGCTTTCAGGGGGGGAAAAAAAAAAAAACCAAACAGGTGGCTTTTTTCCCCTTGTAACTTGAAAGATGTAGCTATGTCATGCCCTGAATAACTAATAGTCAGTACATATGTTCTACTCACATGAAGAATTATTCAGAATTCTATCTTGGCCAGACAAAGAAATTTCAGAATGATGGCAAATTATGCATGTGAAAGTAAGCAGATAATTAGCACAAAGAAAAGCCATTATTACAATACTATGTTTTTAACATACAGAAGGGCCTGTGGTATCAATACAGTCATACTTAATATTAACATTAACATGCCTTCTCATATTATATTTATGAGATTGCATATAGCAGGACTGATTTAACACAAAGCATTATATCTGTGGGTTGGATGGCTCATCTCAGCCTTAAATGTTTCTGTCAAAGAAGTTCTCACAATGGTGTCCCTTGACACCTGTTTTGATACCTCCTCCTGCCTGCTTTTCTCTAGCAGGTTTGAAAAAATTTGTAAAAGTCTTTTCTAATGTTGAACCTCACATCAGTTATTCCTGGCCGAGTTTAAGGCTGTCACCCCAAGACCTGTCCTTTTTATTAATGAGAATAATTGATTTCTGTCCCAGTGTATATCTCATTGTGTATTTTGGATCATTCTCAAGTGTCTGTTAGGTTTTTTTGCTTTTCCTTCAGGCTGAACATATCAAGTTAGGTTCACCTTTTCTGACAAACCTTGTTTTTTAAACATTTTATCACTTTTGTTTCTCTGCACTCCCTTCAATTTGTCACTGTCCCTTTTTTAATGGCTCCACATGAGTGAAATCCTCTAGGGAGCATTTTAGTAGCAGCTAGACAAGCACAAGCACATAATTTTTCTGATTCATTCCCAGTTTTTCCTTTTAAACAACCAAAGAGAAGGGCACATGGTTCCTTTTGAACTGAAATCCATGACATACATAGCTTAGCACATAGCATGTGCTCAACAAAGGTGTTTTTTTTTTTTTTTTTTAAATGATTTTCTTTTAACTGGTGGTTGAGAGGGAGACAAAGAAGAGGGCACAGAGGAGCAGGCAGAGAAGCAGATGGTCATCATTATTCCACTGACTTTTTGGGATACTATGAGCACAGATGATGCTCCACCACCAAAAGATTGGTACTTACATTCAAAATTCTTCAAAGAAAAAGAAGTTGATAGGTTCCTACATTTTTTATCAATCGCATACTTTTATTCAGCATGCCATTCTGTGGTTCTTTTCCCTATTCACTTTGGAAGGTGTGTTTTTGCTTATTTTCTTTAGATTTCATTCCCCAAAATGTCACGATACATTGAAGATGAAATGTGATTTTCCAACAAAAATGAGTCCATGGGGTGGGGGTGGGGGAGCGATGAGGACAGAGTTAGACTCTTCTCCTATCTGTTTTCAAGATTTAACTGGATACTTTTGCAAGCCATTCTCTTTGCTTTGGTTGATGGCTGACCGAGAACTATCACCCCCATGATTTTCTAAGAGCTCCAAATGGCTTCTGACTCTTTCTCACCCACGTAAGTGTGAACTTCTCTGCTCCTTACACACCTATCACTATCACTACCTTCCACTTAGCCCTTCTTCATTAATATTAGCAGGGGAAGCTATCCGTGTAATTTGTGTCCCTATATTAGTCCGATAAATGTAAATCATGTGGTTACATGTGTTTTTATCACAGTTTTCTCCCCATCCTACATTATAGCTGTCAGCTTCCCAAAGGAAGAGAAAGAATAAAAAGAGGAACAGATGAAGAATCTTATAGATGGAATTGTATCTCAAGGCCAGCTGTATTTATGTCCCTTCATCCATCATAATGTGATCTGAGGCTATGATGTTCAAAATATTGTTGAACTGAGGGCACAATTCTAAAGAAGAGAAGATTTAACTATCTTCAAATTATAGCCTATGAAAGACCAATAATAAAGAAGAAAAATTAGTTTTATTTTGTGTTACTCCAGAAGGCAGAAGTCATGGGAAACAAGCACATATTATCTCAGTAAAGGGAAACCCTTTCTAATAACTACAAGTGGCTAAAAGTGAAACATTCCCCTTTAGAGGTATTCAGTTCTCTGTCACCAGCAGCATTCAGGTAGAGGCTGAATGAGATTCATTACTGTGAGGTGTAGATGGAATATATATATACCATAGTAGAGACTGGGCTAAATCAGTGGCTTCCAAGTGATGGCACTCAGTCCAGCTGAATTGCCTTAGTGCTTAGTTAAAAAATAAATACTGAATCCTCACCTCCAGTACCGACTGGAAATCTTTGTTGGTGAAACTGGAGAAATTGGTTTTTAACATGTGCCCCTGGTAAATCCCTCAGCATAGCCAGGTTTTCTCCTCACTCCTAAGCAGAGATGATTTCTGAGGCCCTCATCTAACCCAGAGCTTCTACGTTATTGATTATATTGTTAGGAGTTGAACATACAGCTAATGTAACTCCTGTCTGCTTCGATTCTTGTCATGCCACTATTTGGGTCCCAAAGTCCTCTTGTTAAGGAGCTAAATATAGTCACATAGAGAAAAATCAGAAGATTTGTAATGTCCTAATGAAAATGTTAATTCCTAAAAATTAGAAATGCTAGGCATAATTTTTAAACATGTGGAACATGTAACTCAAAGAAGAAATAGATTCTCGATAGGGACAGGACTATACTTACATAATATCCCAGCACTTTGTCCAATGTGTAGCACAAAAATGTCCAAAAAATATTTGTCGAAAGCATTAATAAACAATTTAATTTAAAAGGTTACTATTACTTCCAGTTTCTCTGGACAGCAACTGAAGGAAAAACTGTGAAGACCTAAAGTGCAAAATGAACTTATATTCATGTAGTAAAATAAGTTTGGGACTGACAAATAAAAATAATGTGTTCATCACATTTTAGCACATTAAAGAGCAGGTAGCTTTAAAAAACCTCGTATTTATTCAAACTCTCAATTAATTTATATCTAGGCTCATTTTACAAAGGCTTTGAGGCAGCTATAAAAATTATCCAATATAATGATATAATGAGATATCACCTATTTTTTAGCCTTTGGTCAGCTGGTCAAGGTGTCATTTAAAAATACATTATTGATTTCATTTAGCCTTTGGCTGAGGTTGTCTGTCTGGCTTATTATAAAAAAGGAAAAGAACAACAAATTATTTTCTTTTGCCAAAAATAGGTCCAACTTCTTATTAAATATTATGTTTTAATATGTTTAGTTCTGGCAGGCTTAATAATTGGTTTCTTTTTTATGAAGACAAAAAAAAATGGTCCTAGATAAAAATGTCTGAAATATTGTAAGACTTTTATGAAAGAAAAAAATATACATTAGAAGAAGGGGCCATAAATTCTTGACCTTTTATCTCTATTGAAAGGATCATTTAAATTCACTTAATCCTTGTGGTTCACAGAGGTGTAAGAATGTGCAACGAAAAGCATGAATACTTTTATCAGTGAGGAGTGGAAAGGAACATGAAGAATAAGGACAGGTTCCTTTGAAGTGAGAGGGGAAGCAACAGTTCCTGTCCCCAACGTGTCTATTTCTAAGAAAAATGGTGAACAGAAATAAATGCTAACAAGATTCACAAGATCTTCTGTTTCACAATTTTTAGAATTCTAAAATACAGCTGACAAATGTGTCTCAAAGACAAATAAAATATAAAGGAAGAAATACTGATGTGAATAGTTTATTGTGATGGTTCCCTGTTCCAATCATATGCCTAAAGTTTGCCAATAGAAGTTTAGGAAAACAGTCTAGGAAGTTTAGAACTATTTTTCAGTACTCTCCTTAAATAGATGTTAACAGATCAAAATTGCATTAACACTATCAGGCAGAGTTTTCTATCTAGAAATGTCTTTGGAATTAAGCCAGTACACTTTGGCTTTGGTCGTTTACGATACAAAACAATGACAACCACACTTCATGGAATTAAGAATTGAAGTTGAAATACAGCATTAAACTGTAAGAAATTTTAAAGAAATTTACATATTACATTTCAGTAAATCTTTTAAATTCTCTATCCTATTACAGAGTTTGACCACTCTAGTTACTAGCTTATAGCCACAGTAAAAACTAATAATCCCAAAATATATATTGAAAATCTTGTAATATTATCAAAATTAAGTATGTTACTTTTAGAAAATATATTTTTCTGAAAAGCCACCTATTATAACAATTATTACAGATACCGTAAGCTGATGTTATAAAAAAACACTAAAAATATATTTTTTAATTTTAAAATCAAGGTGCAATTTAAATATAATAAAATGCTCCAAGCTTGATGATTTGTTTTCAAATGTATACATCTGTGTAACCACCACTCTAATCTAGATTTATATCACTTCCATCACCCCCAACATTGCATACTACTTTGTAGTTTTCTCCGCCCCCCATGACACTCAGGTAACTACTAATCTACTTGCTGTCATTATATACTAGTTTTGTCTAAGAGCACTCATAAATGAAATTATATAATGTGTGTCTTTTGGGGGTCTGGCTTTTTTGCTGAGCATAATGTTTTCAAATTTATCCATGCTGTTTTACGTATCAGTAATTCCTTCCCTTTTATTGCCAAGAAGTATTCCATTGTAATAAGATATCACTATTTATGTGTTCACTCACCTGTTGCATTTGGGTTGTTTCCAGTTTGGGGCTCTTATGATTAGAGCCGTCATGAACATTCTTATACAAGTTTTACTTTGAGTATTTCTTTTGGTTAAACCAGTCATACAATTTTAACTACATGTTTATCTTTCCAATAATTTAAAAGGCATGAATGTGGTACACAGATTTCTCAGGGAAGTATCACAATAGGGGAGGAGATAATATTTTGTAAGAATTATTAAATAAGAACTTTTCCTCTCTCATGTCCTTTAATTTGGCTTTAGACCTTTTTTTGTCTTCTTAGAAAAAATATCCCAAATATTTAAAAAACTTGATAATACTACATTTTGTAATTTTTATTTTTCTAACTTTTTCATCGTTGACAATTTTCTATACAATTTTAATATACATTAAAACATGGAATTCACTCCAAGACACTTAGCAATTGTGCTAACCACACTGCTCATAATTTGGTGAATTTGAGGGAGGCATGAATCTTACATGTAAATCATAGGGCAGCATGAGCGTTTGCATAATACCAAGTATGTTTCGTAACAGGAAGGGCTGACATTTTTGGCAAAACCCATTTCCCTCTGACCAATACCTCCTTCACAACTTCCATCATAGCACTAAGAAGCAAAAATATTTATAAAATTTGAAGGACTGTACACACTAGCTTGAGAATGTGCTGCCATCCACCAGATATTTTTTTGTCTTTCTGTAGACATTTCTAATCTATGTCTCAGTGATAGGGAGTAATGCTAACACTACATTGGGCCAACTATATTTGTTTATCTTGGTGTACGAGAGAGAAAGCACAGAACACACTGAATTTAGGGAGTTCCTGTGTTTTGTTCCTCGTCAGGGCTTTAGGTTTAAATTGCTTCTATGGAGGTCCAATTATTTCTTTGACTGTAAAAAATATTACTACCAGCCTCTAAGGAAAGTAGAGAAGAAGATGAAAGCTTCAATGATTGATTAAATACAGATCAATCAGAGATATTCCCTGAATAATCACTCTAAATGGGGCACTCGCCACATAAGCAATTAAAATAGAATAGAACGTGGTCTCCTAATTCCTCCCATATCTTAAATCCTATGTGTACACATAACTATAAAATAACAATGTATACAAAGTTGCACTAAACGTGTGCAAGTTAATAGAGCACAACATTTTTACATGGCTTGCAAGGCTCTTTATGATGGCCCCGACTTTTCTTTACCATGTCCGTTTCAATTCATGAACTCACATTCAACCTTCCATCCAGTTTAAATGATTCTTAAATCCTTATCTCTGTGACTTTGCATATGCTGTTCCCACTGCCTGGAACTCCTTTCCACCTGGCTAACCTTTAGTCCTTTTCCAGGACTCTGTACAGACTTCATCTTGTCCAAGAAGCCTTATCTGAAGCCCTCAGTCTGGGTTAGGAACCACTCTTATGTGCTCTTATACACTCCCTCTAGCTGCTATTTATTTCACTTCCTTATCATTATTTCTTCGCTTTTTAACATTCCCCACAATTGCAGGCTCTGTAAATGCAAGAACTATGTATATCTTGATTCCTGTTGCATTCCTAGAGTTTATTGCAAGGCTTGGTACACACTGGACACCCCAAATATTTGTGAGAGAATGAAAGAATGAAGTTGAATACATAAGTTACTGAGGATATGGAAAATAACAGGGCAATTATTTAGCTTAGATGAATTAAGACAGGCTTCCTGAAATAGGTGAGCCTTAATCCTGTTTTTGAAGAGAACGAAATCTAACGACTTGTGGAGGACAACAGATTTATGTACTAGATTGTGTAAAAAGGCATATACAAAAGGCATATTCTAGGAATTGGAAAAAGATTTCCTGGACCAAAAAAGTAGATTTTAAGTGGAAAACTAGAAAAACAGAATTGAAAAATTAAAAATCAGTAGTAGGCAAAAGTATGGAGACAGTAAAAAGATGAGTAGTTGCCAGGGCTTAAGGGAGAAGGAGGGATAAATAGAGCACAGAGAACTTTTAGGGGAGTGAAACTACTTGGTATGATACTATACTGGTGAACACATGTCACTATAAAGTCATCCAGTCTCACAGAATGTACAATACCCAGAGTGAACCCTAATGTAAACTGTGGACTTTGGGTGATAATGATGTGTCAAGTAGGTTCATCAGTTGTAACAAATGAACCATTCTGGTGAGGAATGTTGATAATGGAGGTGGAGATGCATGTGGGGGTGTGGGGGAATATGGGAAATCTCTGTACCTTCTTCTCAATTTTGCTGTGAACCTAAAATTGCTCTAAATATAAAGTCTGTTTTAAAAAAAATCAGCAGTAATTGGTGAAAGATTTTAGGAGCTGCAAACTAAAAGATTTATATAAAAAACCATCAGCAAGCAGGTTTTTAAATAGACGGATATGCTGAAAATGATCTTTAAAGAAGAAACGTTGATATTTATTAATGTTTGTAAAGTACAGTGCTAATGAAAGTATACAGGTGTGCATCTGTAGACTGCTGGTCATAAAAAAAAGAGAGAGTAGATGGCATTTACACTGAAGAAAGCAGGAAGTTTTTGAGCCCTGTTGTCCATAGTTTCCCTCTAGATGGAGGTGTGTGTGATGCCTTGGGGTGTGTCCTCAGGGAGCCACTGAGATACTTCACAGCAACATGGTGTCAATTAAAATGGACACCAGTAAAGCATGGGCTAATGGTCTGGAAAGAAACATTCTGTTCATTCAATAAACCTGCTCTCATTACAGTTTCTTAAGGCTTTAGGATTCGATTAAGTGTTAAAAGCTGCAAAGGGAAAAGTCAGGGTTCTGATTAGACAATAACCAGGTCATTAATTTTTCATATTTACATATAATGTTCCTCATACTACAATGCTAGTTTGGAAAGCTCTGAAAAGCATAATGTATTCAAGTATCAAATTGCATCTTTCCAATTTATCCTTTGTGATCAAATAAATCTGGAACAAACAAATGCATGTTCTAATCACTGAATTAAATCGCACATGTATGAAGTGTGTGGCTGTGTTGTCTAAATAATTAACCACTATTCAATGATTATGCTAACTAGTACATATTGGAGTGGATAAGATTAATGAAGCCTTTGCTTACAATTTAAAACCTTCCCCATCAATAGTTTCTTTCATTGAATTTTTAAAAAAAAAAATCTTTGCAATTTTACATTAATAGTCTCAAATTGGAAACATCTGGATGCTATCCAATACCGATGCCCAGAGGCCTCATCAGAGATCAATATCTAGTGAACATGAGGCACAGTGAAAATTTGAAAGAGTGAAAAACCAAGTGTACCAGGGAGGCAGCCTACTATGGCAGACAAGTGTGCATATGGAGGCTTAGAGGTTGAGTGTTCATTCCGTCTTTGCCACTTGCTGGCTGTGAAAGTTGGGCAAAGTCTTTAATCTCTATTAATCTCAGTTTCCAAATCTGAAAAAGATGGAGAATAATGCCTATCACAATGTGCTTTGTGTGAGGCATATAACATACTGCTGGGGACAAAATAGGTACTCAGTTAATATTTACTATTAGTATTAGTGGCAGTTGTATCATTATTAAGTGTATATTTTTTTTACCATTATTGAGAATTTACAGAATGCTTATATAAAGTATTCCATATGACATATGCAATCTATTAACATGTCTCTGTATTATGGATCATCCGGAATCAAAAAGTTCCAAAGCTGGAGAGAACCATCTAAAATATTTGCTTTTAGGCCGGGCGCGGTGGCTCACGCCTGTAATCCTAGCACTCTGGGAGGCCGAGGCGGGCGGATCGTCCTGAGCTCAGGAGTTCGAGACCAGCCTGAGGAAGAGCGAGACCCCCATCTCTACCAAAAATAGAAAGAAATTAATTGGACAGCTAAAAATATATATAGAAAAAATTAGCCGGGTATGGTGGCACATGCCTGTAGTCCCAGCTACTCGGGAGGCTGAGACAGTAGGATTGCTCGACCCCGGGAGTTTGAGGTTGCTGTGAGCTAGGCTGACGCCATGGCACTCGCCCCAAGGCAAGAGAGTGAGACTCTGTCTCAAAAATAAATAAATAAATAAATAAATAAATAAATAAATAAATAAATAAATAGATAGAATAAAATAAAATATTTGCTTTTTTCTATTGGAACCACAAAGGAGAAATATTTCTTTCTGTCTACAAATATGTCTAATTCTCCACTGCTTGCCCTTTGCCAATACGAACTTTTAGAGACTTGGGGAGGAAACACAGCAAAGTAAAACTCACCTTCGGGTGGGTTAGATTGATGCTCCCTGCCTCTGGATTGTTTTCCCAAATAACTGGCCAGGAGGCTACAACAGTGCTCACTCAATCGCCAAGATGGGCTGATCTCACCCACCCTTAAGGTCATTCTTTCCCTAGTTTATAGCTCAAACTGTTTCCATTGATCATTGCTTATCCTTCTACCTTTTCAGGGAATTGGGTGCTGCCTCCCCCACTGCTGTCTCTCTGTGGTAAAATTGGCTGCTTGATACCTCCTTCATCTTGCACATCCTTAGAAAAATGTCCTGCTGCCATGATTCTGCTGGCTAAGACCAAAGCTGTCACATTTCCAAGGACAAATTATTTATTGAAAGGAAATAATTGGGCACAGTGGAAAGAGCTTTGGATCCAGACAGACATAAGGCCAGATCCTTTTGTTCTACACTATAGAAGCTGTGTGACCACTGACAATTTCCTCGAGTCTCAGTCTCCCATGCACTTAGGTAACTATTTTGTAGGGTTGTCAGGAGAAATAACTAAAATCAAAAACTCAAAGTACCTGGCATAAGACTGTTTTTTTCTCCCTGTCCTCGCACATGGAGGTCCCCCCAAAAATCATTTTTAGTTTTTGTTAGCAAATTTATGAAGTCCCTTTCAGCCAAATTATACACATATACATATGTGCCATTGTGGAAAGATAAATACTAAAGTTTTAATCTTTGATTGCTAAATCTGGTAGAATCCTGCAGTAGCACCTCTTTCTTGAGTCCTTCTGTCTTTCATGAAAGGAGGCCTAGAGAGAAGGATTTTCTTTTCCTCTAATCAAGGAACACTGTCTAAAACCTTTCTCAAACAATAGATCAAGGAAGTTGACTTACAGTACACACATACACACTCACACACACAGAGAATGTGAGTTCTCCCAGTTCCTAAGCTCAATGAGGAGTGCCCACAATTTACTTCAAAGAGCTTCATCTTCTAAGTGCATATTTTAATACAGAACTCCTTCCCTAAAAATGAAAGCAACATGATAAAACATAAAAGATGAGTCAGTCACATCTGGATTTAAAACCCAGATTTGTCATTTGCTAACTGTGCAACTTTGAGACACAGCTAATAAATGCCAAAACCACTTTCTCCACATGTCAAAAGGAGACAGTATCTACCTGTTAAAATATGATTAAATCAGGTCTTTATGAAGCATCTTACATAGTGCCTGGAACATAGTGAGTGCTCAGTAAATGGTAGGTATTCATTATTGTTGGGATTTTTTTGGAATTATTGCTAGGGACACTGGTTCTCTTAAATAGTCTCCTGACTCGTTCATAAATACATATAGAAAAGACACGCAAATAATCTTAGCTTGCCCTCTGCATGCCCTTTTCTACTAATGAGCAGGAACAAACAGTTACATATACAACACTTACAGGCCACACTTGCATTAAACTGCCAACTTCCTTCTTACCCTGTATCCAATGTCAAACACAGTAAATTTATTCCCCTTTTCATGGGCAAGAATTTCAAACATCCAATGGCAGTCTTCGTGTACACCCTGAGTCTGTTCTCCAGGCTAAATATTCTCAGTCTTTCAATGTTACTCACATTTCAGGGTTTCTAGACATTTCATCACTTCTCTGGAGGAGTGACTGGTTCTAGGTAGGGTTTAATTTTTGACTTGTTAGGAAAATATCAACTTGGGACCAAAAAAAAGGAAAGAAAGAAAGAAAGAAAAGAAAAAACCTCACAGCTATCTAAGAAGAAGAGAAGTTAATGAGGAAATAAATCCTATCTTTAGAGGAATGGTATTGGCACACAATTTTTTAGAGGTAAGAAGCAGAGACATTCAAAGCCGTGTTGACTTGTATCTGCTGTCCTGCTGCTGCCACAGAAGGAGGGCACCAGGAGTAAGACTTCTAGCATCTTCCTACCAAAGTTTTTAAAATACTTTTCGATCGTATTCTCACTGTATACTGCATGATATTTCTTTTCTTTTTTGGCACCATACAATCACTCAATTTTTGCAAGTTAATTCTCTAAGCAAGATGACTTCTTAAAAGCAAATTTAAGCTCAGCTGAATTAATGTTATTCATCTTACCTACTCTGGAAATGATTAAATGTAGCCTAACCCTCCTACTGTGGCAAAATTTAATATCCTTGGCTGCACTATAAATAAGGAGTGCATTAATCCTAAGTTACTATTGCTTCATATAAATAGAGTTATATACTTGAATTAATCAGTTGGTGTGTGCCACAATTGCTTTTTTTCCTTTATCCACAGGCAAAGGACAAATATATTAGTTTGCACACGTTAAATGATACAAACTTTGCATCACTTTTCCCATGACTTTATTAGCATACACATTTTAGCCAAAAGTGAAAGCTTTCTCTTATCCCAAGCCCTTCTCATTACCATGCATATTGATAAAAAAAAAAAAAAAAGATTGTCAGTTTTCCAATAATTAGACTGATCAATAGGATTTGAAAGAGTTGTATTTTTTATGTCTACTTTAAAAGGCAAACACCAGCCATTCAGGAGGTGTTGAGTGATTTGATGTTCCCACTACTTTATTCTTCTTTTAGATTTGCTTTCATCTAGGTGAGATCGTGATCGAATCAAGATCACCTTTAGACGTGATACATAGAACAATCCAGCTCTAGAGATATCAATCCAGATCTAGACTTTATCTTACAGCCCCACAATCAAACTCTTATTTTTCTTTCGTCATTCAATGCCTTGAAACAGTTTGCACAACTCCAGCGTGTGCCATATGGATCACATGTATTTTTAAATGCCATATCCCAAAGTTAAACTTTTGTCAACTGGATCTCCGCTCTCTTTCTGTCATTTCTACTATCTTCTTCCTTTTTATGTCTTTAATATTTTGACATTTAACATTTAATGCCTTTTAACATTTTTTTCATTTCATTCAGGGAGAGTTTGGACGTTTGTCCTCTACATCACCGAGTTGATTTTCTGTGGTGTTGTCTGTCCTTTATTATAGTCATGGAAATTTAAGCCTGTTATTTATTTGTGTGATAGTCTATGCTTATTGAGGCTTGGGCTATTTTTACTTCAGCCTGCCTCTCAGTCTGCTTTCTCATTTTGATAGTAAGCAGTATAAAATAGGTTTCAAATACTTCAAACTTTTGAGACTGAATGCCAAAATTTGAATTCCAGCTATGCCACTTATAATTTTTTTCCTCTTGGCCAAATTATTAAATTTCTAAAAGCTTCAGTTTTCTTATCTTTATAATAAAGTTCCTACTAGTATTTATTCAAGGGTTGTTATAAGCATTAAATGAGGTCATGAATCTATTATACTTAGCATAGTGTCTAATATATAATGATAACATAATTTATTGTATTACAAAACAATGTAGTTATTAGAATGTAATAATATAATAATACAAGAAAAGATTTGCTGTGAATATAAATAAACCTCTATCCTTATCTCATAGAGTAAATGTCTTTTTTAACCTTACTATAAAAATAAAATGGACTTTTTCTAAAATGCTCTGCCATTTCTTATAATGAATAATTTTGTGTGTTTTGCATTTTTTTAGGTCTTTAAAGTACTATTTCTCTCCTTTTTACTATGTCTACATTGCCCTTCTCCTGTCCTCTCATCCTTACATGATGAATAAACCTTTTGAGACTATGAGATATACTAGCTAGAGGGAAAAAATCTATACCTGTCCATTCTTCCTCACAGGACTGTTAAAGGATTTCATCTTGTGTGCAAGTTCATTTCTTTAGGAAGTTAAGAGAAGGACCGTTAAGAATTCACTATTAGCCTGCCTCTGTCAGTTTAGTCCAGAAATGCTTTCTATGACTGTCAAGTCCCTCTAAGTTTACCTTCAGAGAATCTTTAAAACAAAATTAAAAGTGCTTTGCATTACAGTGAAGTTGGGAAATTATTTCCATATTTCTAATAAGCTCTATTAGTGAAATCAAATGAGTTTGTCAAAACTGCACTGACAAAATAAAATCTTCTTTTGATGTTACACAGGCTGAGCCTCCCTAATCTGAAAATCTGAAATAGAAATGCTCCAATATCTGAAATTTTTTGAGTGCTGACATGACTCCTCCAGTGGAAAATTCCACACCTGACCTCATGTGATGGGCTGCAGTCAAAGCAAAGGCCCACAACAAAGAGTTTAATCAGCATCCCTAAAAGAAAAAATACCCCCCAGCCCCTTTCTGCTGGTCATGGTACTGTGCTGCTTAGTTACCCCAAACACATTATTTTGCCCACCGTACTAATAGCATGTCATATTCTTTTACTGTGAAGCACTGATATATGACTAAGTGTAAGAAAATTATTGCTTATTTGCAGCACATAAATTCAGAGTAAGGAATGATGGTGATGCCAAATAATCATAGATTGTCCACATAGGTGGTTGACAGTGACACTTTTGCTTTCTGAGGGATCAATGTACACAAACTTTGATTCATGCACAAAATTATTTAAAATATTATACAAGCTAAGTGTATAAGGTGTATATGAAACATAAATGAATTTCATGTTTAAACTTGGATACCATCCCTATGATGTCTCATTATATATACGTAAATATTCCAAAATCAGAAATAATTCTGGCCCTAAGCACTTTGGATAAGGGATACTCAATCTGTATATTGGGTTCATCCTTGTATTTGAAATCTTATTTTATATTTTCCTACTTCATTCAGCCACTGTGTATCAAGGTTCTTCATATAATATAAAGTCAGTGTCTAGTGGCTTATTTTTAAAATAATACATAACACTTTGGTATCTATTCATTAAATTACTTATCTTTTGCTTGAATGTCAAAAGACCCTCCATAATGAGGCCATAAAGATTAAAATCTCAACAAATTTTCAAAACAGCAAAATAGCTACATAACTGTCACATCAAAATAAAGTTCAGAAAATTAGGCCACGTGGAAACAAAATCATACAAGTCCCCTGTTTGAGAAGAGAAACTATGAACTGAAAATTATGAATTTCTCTCTGAACAAAAAATTAATTTTAGTTAAATAGAAAGTATGAAGCAAGTAACTTGGGCCTAAAATTATTTTATTTATATACTGTGCTATAAATTGCCTTCTCTTACTAAGACAAAGTCAAGCAATAAAGAATGTGTATGAATCAATGAGCTAAGCAAAGAATCCATTTGTTTCGTTCTCTAACGAGGTTGACAGAACAGTTTCAAGTCAGATTTGACTATGCTCTGCTTCTATCACATTTCTATCACATTTGCCACTTAATGGAAAGAGATAAGGAATCTCTTGTTGATAAATTGTTTCTTCTTCCTGCCTAGAACTAAGTTCTTTATTTTTCAACTCCCCACGAAAACCTTAGGAAAATCCCTGGTGTTTGAGAGAAAGTCAAACTGCTAACTCCCGTCTATTAAGGTTTTAATAAAAGTCCATCGGATAGTGTTTAAACCTGAAATACAATTCAAAACTTTGTTTCTTCTAGTCAATTCTGCTCTACCGCTATGAATAAATCAGTGTAACTACTAATATATAATATATTGGTAGTTTTCTGTTTGATCAAATGATTAAAAATGTATAATTATTAGGATATATATGTCTAATTATTAAGATATATATTTCTAATGATGAAACAAACAAAAAATAAGATGATTATGAATTGAAATGTATTCACCCTAAATACATATCACTAATTTGAAGCTTACCATTTCTTATCTTGCTTTTTTCTGTCTATTTCTATAGACAGAAAATGGGACTTCTCTCAGACCCATTTAGTCAAATGAGCATGATTTTTATTTATGGAAATGAAAAACATGTCTTAAATATTAAATTTATACATAATAAAATTAAATCTATTTAAAATATATTATAAATAAAATATACCAAACTATAATAAATTAATATATAAATTAAAAATAATCCTCTACAGAGTACACAGCATATTTTGTTTCTATAACATTAAAATATTGAAAATGATAAAGATTCAAATGTTTGCATTTTTTAAGTTTTTCTATTATAAAGACTTTTTGGTAAGATAAAGATTGAACATTAATTATAAGTTAGGGTATAAAATGGGAGGCTAAAACTATTTCTGCCTAATGATATTTATTTTGGGAGACTTCATTAGTATGCCCATCTTGCTGGTTTGATCAGAACTCTGCCATTTTGATTATAAACAAGATTTCAGGAGGTGAATTATTTCACTGGGTACATTTGGCATGAGGTGATTCTCTTTGGGAAAATTAGAGGGATTTTGTTGAGAACATCGTTTTGTTCAAAATATGAAATGGACACATGGCTCATATTTGTAATAAAAGCATAAGTTGCTATAAGAAACAATGGTTATATAGCACCTCTTGCATTCTCCTGGATAGAGCTGGAACCCATTCTACTAAGTGAAGTATCCCAAGAATGGAAAAATAAGCACCACATGTACTCACCAGCAAATTGGTTTCACTGATCAACACCTAAGTGCACATATAAGAATAACATTTATTGG
>RJWJ010018336.1:0-31742 GCA_004363605.1 Indri indri | reverse complement strand
CAACATCATTCTTCACAGATGTAGAAAAATTAATTCTACGCTTCGTATGGAACCAGAGAAGACCCCGCATAGCAAAAACAATTCTGGGCAATAAAAACAAAATGGGAGGCATCAATCTACCAGACTTCAAACTCTATTACAAAGCTGTAATATTAAAATCAGCATGGTACTGGCACAAAAACAGAGCCATTGACCAGTGAGTTGTATTTCTAATGAGAACATCCTACTAGTGTGTCTGGGTTTAGCATCAGTAATTTGTCTCAGGTAGCCAGAAGAGAATGTGCTGGCATTTTGAAATTTATTTTTTTACTTTTTATTGGAAAATTTCAAACATACACAAAAGTAGACAAAATAGTATAAATAACCCTACATGTATCCATCACCCCGCCCCAACGACCATTAACCCTTGCCAATCTTATCCCATCAGTACCCCAATCTAAAACTTCCACCTCATATTGTTCTGAAATAAATTGTAAATGTTGTATCATTTAAATTGAGATTTGACTTGAAGAATGTTGAACTTGATTTTTAAAGACTGCTAGCATCCATCAGTATTTATTATTCTCTCTCTTTGTTTTTGCATCTCAAAAATAAAAAGATACATGCCCAAACAACAAAACACTGCCACATTTTTTACCTCCATTGACAGCCCTTATCAGCTACATTCTCCCTTCTCCTGCGATACTAATTCCTAGACCAAAAAATGGTTTCTATAGTTAAAGCCTAGCTTGCCACGCCCTTATCTAAATGTACTCTGTATGTTTAGGCCACAGTAGAAAGCAAGGGACTGTTAAACTTTTTGAGTCCCAGGTAAGTGAGCTCTTCTTCTTAAAATGAATTTGGCATCAGAATCACTTAGACTGTTTTTATTTCAAAATTTCTATTCTGCATGGATGTCCTTTGTTTTTCAGGCAGTTGCAATTTCTTTCTAAGGAGAAGGCTTAGCACTTAGTCAACAAGAAGATCCTCTCTAGGTTTCTCTCAGGGCCCTTTGGGCTATAAGCAAACACCTCAAGTCCACCTAGCTATCACTTAGCTAGGTGGAGGCAAGGTACTAGATGATTTTGAAGTGGTGTTTTAAGATCCCAAGAAATCTTTCACTTTGTTTATTGTGAGCTAAGTTCATTAGTGGATGGAAGTTTGACCATGTATGCAAGGTCCTGAGACCTGAGCCCTCTGCTTTTTCCACTTTGTTTCAGTTTCTGCAGGACATCTTGGATACACTCTTTGTGATTTTGGATGATAATACAGAGAAGTATGGCCTGTTGGTTTTTCAGTCTCTGGTAAGTCAACTTCTTGACTTTTTATTAATTATTCCTGTCACATATTTCAAAAAATGTGAGGGAAACAATTTGTTAGAGGGAATCAGCACAGGTGTAGATGTTTCCAGTAGGAGGAGTGAGGCGTAATACTCCTGAAGGACTGAGGAGTATCATCCAAGGAAGACCAACCTACCAGGCAGATCCCTCCAAGATCAAATTTGAAAGAATCAACATGGTCAGGTCTAGACCACAGCTTTGCTGTTCTAGATCTTCACTCTTCTCACTATTTCATGGTTGCCTGGCCCCTAAAATAATGACCTCCATGAGTAAGAAACACAGAGACTAATAGAAGAAACCACATGGCCCATTTTTTCACTTACAAAGTAGGATATAACCACTGGGAAAAGCAGATACTTACTCATGCTAGTCTCTAGAGACGTGTACAGTTCCAGAGGTCTCTGGAGACTCTGTCCCTCTATGCAGTTGTTTCAGAACCAGAGTCTTAGAAGGTTAATGAAATTGGCCAGTGATTAAAATGAATTTGGCATCAGAATCACTTAGATTGTTTTTATTTCAAAATTTCTATTCTGCATGGATGTCCTTTGTTTTTCAGGCAGTTGCAAAAATGCAATGTTTAGTGCATTTCGTTTATTATATCCAGTTCCACAGGAAAGAAGGATATCTGTATGTTCAAGGGGATCCAGATACTCCAGTCTACATGATAGACAAGGAGCAGAAGTGAGAATTGGAATGGGCACTTGCGTAGTTTCCCCCTCTGGCTCTTCTTCCTTGCTTCCCTGTCCACTGGCCCTTTTTCTGAAGGGCACAACCTTTCATAGGTTGATTTGGCTCAGAGGACAATGTTTTTTTCCTCTCTTCTCCAAGTTTTTGGGGATATTTCATGCCATCTACACAGGTATTGTTTTGCCTTTCTGCAGTCTATATTGTACCACCCAGCATTATTGTGAAGGGAAAGACTCACAGTAATACTGGCACAGACTGATGAGCTCCAGGTCTGGATTAGGAGGTGGCTAAGGTGTTAGGAAGAGAAAAGACAGAAACACAGGCACACAGTGGAAATCTTATATTCACTACCCATGGGGATCACTATAGAAAACACTGACAGCTTGCCATTCCTTGAAGAAGCAAGAGTCTGTTTCCTGTCAGGGATAGATCTGAGGCTTCCAATGAACCCTGGTGGCCTACACTCCGTCTCTCCCAGGTATTCATCATCAACCTGCTCCGAGACATCAAGTATTTTCATTTCCGACCCGTGATGGACACATATATCCAGAAGCACTTTGCTGGAGCTCTGGCATACAAGTAAGTTGCATTTGGTATCCTCATTAGGACTTGTGTTTGAGCAGAAAGATAGGCTTTTAAAAAGTTCATTCATCTGCAACCACTGTTTGATCAGCTAATTTCTCAAACCTATTTATTTTTTAAATTGTGATAAAATACTCATAACATAAAATTTACCATCTTAACCATTTTCTGAGTGTATGGTTCAGTGGCATTAAGTACATTCACATTGTTGTGTAGCCATCACCAGAACTACATCCATCCCCAGAACTCTTTTCATATTGCAAAATTGAAGCTCTGTGACCCTTAACAATAACTCCTCCTTCTCCCCTCCCCCAACCCCTGTCACCACCATTATACTTTCTGTGAATTTCTCTCTCTATTCCAGGTACCTCGTGTAAATGGAATCATACAGTATTTGTCCTTTTGTGAATAACTTGTTTCAGTTAGATAATGTCTGCAAGGTTCATCCATGTTGTAGCATGTGTCAGAATTTTCTTCCCTTTAAGGCTGAACAATGTCCATGTGCTTATTGGCCATTTGTATATCTTCTTTGGAGAAATGTCTATTCAAGTCCTTCACCCATTTTTTAATCAGGTTGTTTGTTTTTGTTGTCGTGGAGTTATAGGAGTTCTTTGTATATTCTGAAGATTAACCACTCATTAGTTATATGATTTGTAAATATTTTTCCCATCCCTGGTTTGCCTTTTCACTATGTTGATTCTGTCCTTTGATGCAGGTTTTAATTCTGATTTAATCTACCTTATCTATTTTTTTGTTTGCTGTGCTTTCGGTGTCATATCCAAGAAATCATTACCAAATCTAGTGTCATGAAGCTTTTCTCCTATGCTTTCTTTTAAGAGTTTTACAGTTTTAACTATTACAGTTAGATCTTTGATTCATTTTAAGTTAATTTTTGTATATTGTGTAAGATAAGTATCTAACTTCCTTCTTTTTGCATGTGCATATCCAGTTTTCCCAGTACCATATATTGAAGATTGTCTTTTCCCCCATTGAATGGGTACAGCACTCTTGTCAAAAATCATTTGACCATATTTATGAGGCTTTATTTCTGGGCTGTTTTATTTAATTATTGAATATGTCTGTCATTATGCTAATACAATATTATTTGAATTGCTGTAGCTTTATACTAAGTTTCAAAATCAGGAACTTGATTTCAAACTTCAACTTGGTCCTTCTTTTCCAAGATGGTATTTGCTATCCCAGATCCCTTGATATTCCATATGAATCTTAGCATGGAGTTTTCTGTTTCTGCAAAAAATACTGTTGAAATTTTGATAGGGATTATATTGAATCTGTAGGTCACTTTTGATATTATTAACATCTTAACAATATTGTCTTCTAATCCATGAACATTAAGTATCTTTCCATTGATTGGTGTATTCTATTTCTTTCAGCAACATTGTATACAAGTCTTTTGCTTCATTAGTTAAGTTTATTCCTAAGTATTTTATTCTTTTTGATGCTATTGTAAATGTGATTTTTTCTTTTTTCATTTCTTTTTATTTTAATAGATTTAGGAGGTACAAGTTGAATTCCATTACATGTGTATATTGTGTAGTGGTAGAGTCTGGGCTTTTGGTATACCTGTCTCCCTAGTAGGGTACATTGTATCCCATAGGTAATTTTTCATCCCTTACCCTCTCCCACCCTCCCTTTTGTGACTCTCCAATGTCCATTATACCACTGTGTGTGCCCTTGTGTGGCCATAGTGTAGCTCCTACTTGTAAGTGAGAACATGCGACATTTATTTTTCTGTTCCTAAGTTACTTCACTTAGGATAATGGCCTCCAGTTGCATGCAAGTTGCAGCAAAGCCATTATTTCCTTCTTTGTTATCACTGAGTAGTACTCCATGGTGTGTGTGTGTGTGTGTGTGTGTGTGTATGTGTGTGTGTGTGTTTTCTTTATCCACTCATCAGTCGATGTGCTCTTAAGTTGGTTCCATATCTTTGCAGTTGTGAATTGTGCTGTGATGAACGTATGAGTGCAGGTATCTTTTTGATATTATCATATCTTTTCTTCTGGGTACATACCCAGTAGTGGGATTGCAGGATCTACTTTCAGTTCTTTGAGAAATCTCCATAGAGGTTGTACTAATTTACATTTCCACTAACAGTGTATAAGTGTTGTATTGTCACCACATCCATAGCAACATCTATTGTGTTTTGACTTTTTAATAATGGTCATTCTAATTGGAGTAAGTTGGTATCTCATTGTGGTTTTAATTTGCATGACATTGATGATTAGTGATGTTGAGCATTTTTTCATATGTTTCTTGGCCATTTGTATATCTTCTTTTGAAAAATGTCTGTTCATGTCATTTATACACTTTTGTTTGCTTTTTTCTTGCTGGGTTGTTTGAGTTCCTTGTAGATTCTGGATATTGGTCCTTTGTCTGACACATAGTTTGCAAATATTTCTCCCATTCTGTAGGTTGTCTGTTTACTCTTTTGATTATTTCTTTTTGCAGAAGCTTTTTAGTTTAATTAAGCCCCATTTGTCTATTTTTGTTTTTATTGCTTTTGCTCATGGGGTCTCAGTCATAAATTCATTGCCCAGGCCAACGTCCAGAAGAGTTTTTGCTAGGTTTTCTTGTAGGATTTTTATTGTTTCAGGTCTTACATTTAAATCTTTAATCCATCTTGCGTTAATTTTTTGTATACGGTGAGAGATAGGGATGCAGTTTCATTCTTCTGCATGTTGCTATCCGATTTTCCCAGCACCATTTATTGAATAGCATGTCCTTTCCCCAGTGTATGTTTTTGTCTGCTTTGTTGAAGATCAGTTGGTTGTAGGGACATGGTTTTATGTCTGGGTTCTCTAATCTGTTCTCTTGATCTATGTGTCTACTTTTATGCAAGTACCACACTGTTTTGGTTACTATAGCCTTGTAGTATAATTTGACACCAGGTAATATGATGCCTCCAGTTTTGTTCTTTTTACTTAGGATTATTTTGGCTATTTGGGCTCCTTTTTGGATCCATATGAATTTTAGAATTGTTTTTTCTAATTCTGGGAATAATGATGTTGGTATTTTGATAGGAATTGCATTGAATCTGTAGATTGCTTCTGGCAGTGTGGTTGTTTTAATGATATTGTTTCTTCCAATCCATGAGCATGGGATGTTTTTCCATTTGCTTATGTCATCTATGATTTCTTTCATCATTATTTGTAGTTTTCCTTGTAGAGATGTTTCACCTCCTTGCTTAATTTCTTCTGATATATGTAACAATTTATATGTGTGTGTGTGTGTGTGTGTGTGTGTGTGTGTGTGTGTGTGTGTGTGTGGTGGTGTGTGTGTGTATTTATATGCAGCTCTTGTAAATGGGATTGAGTTCTTGACTGGGGTCTCATCTTAGTCATTGTCGGTGTATAGAAATGCTATTGATTTTTGTACATTAATTTTATAACCTGAGACTTTGCTGAATTCATTTATCAAATCTAGGAGTCTTTGGAGGAGTTCTTAGGTTTTTTTAAATGTAAGTTTATGTCATAAGCCAACAGAGGTAATTTGACATCCTCTTTTCCAATTTGAATGCCCTTTATTTCCTTCTCTTGCCTGATTGCTCTGGCTAGGACTTAGAGTACTATGTTGAATAGAAGTGGCAAAAGTAGGCAACCTTGTCTTGGTCCAGTTCTCAGGGGGAATGATTTCAACTTTTCCCCATTCATTATGATGTTGGCTGTGGGTTTGTCATATATGCTTCTATTGTTTCGAGGTATGTTCCTTCTATGCCGGGTTTTTTGAGGGTTTTTAATCACAAAGGATGCTGGATTTTATCAAATGCTTTTCCCGCATCTATTAACATGATCATATGGTTTTTGTTTTTAATTCTGTTTATGTGGTAAATCAAATTTATTGACTTGCACATATTGAACCATCCTTGCATCCCTGAGATGAAACTCACTTGATTGTGGTGAGTTATTCTTTTGATGTGCTATTGGATTTGATTTGCTAGTATTTTGTTTATGATTTTTGCATCTTTGTACAACAGAGATATTGGTCTATAGTTTTCTTTTTTTGTTGCATCCTTTCCTGGCTTTGGTATTAGTGTCATACTGGCTTTGTAGAATTAGTTAGAGAGGATTCCCTCCTTCTCAGTCTCTTAGAACAGTTTAGGTAAGATTGGCACCAGCTCTTTTTTGTATGACTAGTAGGATTCAGCTGTGAATCCACGTGGTCCTGGACTTTTATTTGTTGGGAGATTTTTCATTACTTATTTAATCTTGCTCCTTGTTACTGGTCTATTCAGGAGTTCTACTTCTTCATGGTTTTATCTCGGGAGGTTATGTTTTCAGGAATTCATCCATTTCCTCTAGACTTTCTAATCTGTGGGCATATGAGTATTCGTAATAGCCTCTGGTGATCTTTTGTATTTCTGTGGTATCAGCTATAATATCTCCTTTTTCATTTCTGATTGTGTTTATTTGGATCCTTCCTCTTTTTTTCTTGGTTAGTCTAGCCAGTGCTTTACCAATTTTCTTTATCTTTTCAAAGAAGCAACTCTTTGTTTTGTTGATCCTTCGTTTTTTTGGTTTTTTGTTTTGTTTTTTGGTCTCTTTTGTATTTCGTTTAGTTCTGCTCTGCTCTTTGTTATTTCTTTTCTTCTGCTAATTCTGGGTTTGGTTTGTTCTAGTTTTTCTCGTTCCTTGAAGTGCAATGTTAAGATGTTAACCTGTAATCTTTCTGCTTTTTTTAAAATTATTTTTATTTCAGCATATTACGGGGTTACAGATGTTTAGGTTACATATATTGCCTTTGCCCCACCCAAGTCAGAGCTTCAAGCATGTCCATCCCCCAGATAGTGCGCATTGCACCCATTAGGTGTGTACATACCCATCCCCTTCTCCCCGCTCCCATCTGCTGGACACCTGATGAATGTTATTACTATATGTGCACTTAAGTGTTGATCAGTTAATACCAATTTGATGGTGAGTACTTGTGGTGCTTGCTTTTCCATTATTGGGATATTTCACTTAGTATAATGGGCTCCAGCTCTATCAAGGATAATCCAAGAGGTGCCAGATCACCATTGTTTTTTGTGGCTGAGTAGAACTCCATGGTGTACATATACCACGTTTTCTTGATCCACTCATGTATTGATGGGCACTCGGGTTGTTTCCACACCTTTGTAATTGTGAATTGTTCTGCTATAAACATTCTAGTCAAGATGTCTTTTTTATAGAATGTCTTTTATTGGGTAGATGCGCAGTAGTGGGATTGCTGGATCAAATGGCAGTTCTACTTGTAGCTCTGTCTGCTTTTTTGATACAGGCATTTAATGCCATAAACTTTCCTGTTACCACTGCTTTTACTGTATCCCAGAGGTTTTGGTATGCTGTGTTTTCATTTTCATTTTTTTCAAAAAAATTTTAATTTCCTTCTTTGTTTCTTCATTTACCCAGTCATCGTTCAGGATCATATTGTTTAATTTCCACATTTGTATAGTTTCTGAAGTACCTCTTTATTTTGATTTCTGCCTTTATGCCTCTGTGATCTTAGAAGATACTTGATATGATTTCAATTTTTTAAACTTTGTTAAGACTTATTTTGTGGCCTATAACGTGGTCTATCTGGGAGAATGTTCCATGTGCTGGTGAAAAGAATGTATATTCTGTAGTTGTTGGGTGGAATGTTCTGTAAATATCTGTTCAGTCCATTTAGTTTAAAGTCCAATTTAAATCCAGTGTTTCTTTGTCGATTTTTTGCCTTGATGGTCTGTCTAGTGCTGTGAATGGGGTATTGAAGTCTTCTACTGTTATGTTGCTGTCCATCCCTTTAGGTCTAGCAATATTGTTTTGTGAATCTGGGTGCTCTGATGTTGGGTGCATATATATTTAGCATCTTTATATCCTTTTGCTGAATTGATCCCCTTCTCATTATACTATTATTTTGCTGTTTTTGATTTAAATTCTGTTTTATCTGATATAAGTATAGCTATTCCTGCTCACTTTTGGTTTCTATTTGTGTGGAATACCTTTTTCTACCCCTTTACTTTCAGTCTATGTGTCTTTATGGGTAAGGTGAGTTTCTTGTGAGTGGCATATAATTGGATTATGTTTTTAGATCCATTTTGCTGCTCTGCCTCTTTTAAGTACAGAATTTAGTCCATTTACATTCAAAGTTAATATTGATATGTGAAGCTTTTGTTCTTGTCATATTGTTAGTTGATTTCTAGTTGTTTTATAAATTCTTAGTTTTTCTCTTTTTTTCTTTGTGGTTTGCTTAACTTCTATCATATTGCCATTTAATTCCTTTCTCTTCCTACTTTGTGTTGTTTTATAAAAGCTGTGAGTTTTATTTTTGTGTGTGTGTTTTCATGATGGTGTATACTGTCCTTTTGTTTCCATGTTTAAAATATCTTTGATCATTTCCCATTGGGCCAGTCTAGTGGTGACAAATTCTCTCAGCATTTGCTTGTCTGGGAAAGCCTTTATTTCTCCTTCATTTATGAAGCTTATTCTGGTAGAATATAAAATTCTTGGCTGACAGTTTTTTTTTTTCTTTCAGCACTTTAAAATGCCATCCCATTCTCTTTTGGCCTGTAATATTTCTGCTGAGTGTAATTGTTTTCTTAATTTCCTTTTCATATTGTTCATATTTAGTGTATTGGCATGCAACTGATTTTTTCGTTTTGTTGATTTTGTGTTCTACAACTTTGCTTAATTTATTTTTTATTTCTAACAGCTTTTTGTGGAATCTTTAGTGTTTTCTACATATATGATTATGTCATCTGAATACATAATTTTACTTCTTCCTTTCCAATTTGAATGCCCATTATTTATTTTTCTTGACTAATTTCTCTGGCTACAACTTCCTGTATTGTGTTGTATAAAAGTGGCAAAAGAAAGCATTCTTATCTTGTTTCTGATCTTAGAGGAAAAGCTTTGCCAGAACTGGTGGCTCACGCCTGTAATCCTAGCACTCTGAGATGCCAAGGCGGGAGGATCGCTTGAGCTCAGGAGTTTGAGACCAGCCTGAGCAAGAGCGAGATCCCTGTTTCTACTAAAAATAGAAAAATTAGCCAGGTGCAGTGGCACACACCTGTAGTCCCAGCTACTCAGGCAGCTGAGGCAGGAGAATCACTTGAGCCTAGGAGTTTGAGGATTCTGTGAGCTAGGCTGATGCCACGGCACTCTAGCCTATCTGTGGGCTTTCAGCTGACATTGTAAGCCATAGTTTATTACAAATTTGCCATGATTTTGTTTCTAAGAAATAATGGTAAAGCTACTAAAAATGTTTTGCTTTTTCCACAAGAAACATGTGAATAGCTAAAGTAGCACACACATATAAATGTCAAAGAAAATAAAAGTCCATAAAAGAGATACTATAACTAGTAAGCAAATATGAGAAAAACAGGTTTTCTAGGACTACTAAAGCAGTAAGAAACCACTATTTTTTCTAAAGAATTAGCACAATTATTAAAAACATAAATAAAACTCAGTGGTAGCAAGGCTATGGAGTCACTAGAACTCTGGTAATTTGATGTCACTCTGGAGAGCTGACTGTGCTATGTGCTTTATGTATGTCATCCTGTTAGTAGTCACAGTAATTTTGGGACATACTATTATCTCCTCCACATTTTAAATGAAGAGAATGAGGAACAAAAGGATTAAATAACTTGCTGGAGGATACACAGCCAGATACTGATAGGCCTCAGATGTGATCATGGCCTGTACTCTTGACCTTTGTAATCTATTGTCATATAAATGTGCAGACCTTTTGTCCCAGTAAAACCATCCCACTCAGGTGGAACAAAAATATACATCCAGTTCAAGTCTTTGGGAAAACTTTCTTGTAATCATAGAACAAATGTATGTTGTGCAGAGTGGGGAAAAGTGATTGTAATTGCTGATTAAAATGTGGCAACTCCTTTGTTGTCTAGTCTCAGATGATCTGAATATTCCATAGCTGTAATGGATCCATCATTCCACACTAGCTTATCAGCAGACTGTTATTTCCTATTTGACTAATTCAGGGCTACAAAAATTTTAGGCTACATTGCTTTTGGATTAAAGTGGAGTTTTTGGAACTGTTCTGTTTTTCAGGGAGCTCATCCGCTGTTTGAAGTGGTATATGGACTGCTCAGCAGAACTAATTCGGCAGGACCACATTCAAGAAGCCATGCGGGTAATGTACTGGAGCTCTCTGTACATAAAGGGTCCACACATGCAATTGTTTGTGAGTAATCTCAGTGGTACAGTATGCAGGACAAGCGTAGACATACAAGTACACTGGCCTGCTTTCAGGAATTACTGCTCTTATCCACAAAATTCCTCCTTCCTCACCTTGATTTTGCCCCAGGAAACCTTTATTCCTGATAATTTTATCTTAAAGCAGGAGGCAGGGATGATGTGCACATGGCTCCTAGCCATCCTCCCCTGCCTGGTTTTTACCAGTAGTGTCAGTCCTTCCTTCCACTGGCTAAAGTGTTATAACACCTTCTAAGCCAATGTTGGTGGCAACATTGATTAGAATTAAGATCTTCCAGTACTATTCCCTTCTTTGGTAGTCACTAGGCATTGCTTTTTGGAATTGGTTTAAGTAAAAAGAGCTGAATGGATATGTTGAAAAGAAGATAATCTTAAAACCTTGGCCTTAAGATGAACCTGGGGTCTTCCATGGTCATGAACATTGTCAGCACCCCTGCTTGCACAAGTTCCCTGACCAAGAAGCCCTTTGCATTGCTGGATAGCTCCAATTGAGAGAGGATTGTCCTCATTGTGAGTTAAGTCCACTGTCTGGTAACTTCTTTTCATGGCTACTGTTTCTGCTGTAAAGAAAAGCAAAGTAGTTTTGCTTTATTCCTCTCTTTTAATATCACATCATCTGCACTAAGTACTGGGCCTGTGTTTTTGTTCTTGTCCACATGGTAACAGGTGTAACATTGTTTTCTCAAGCATCATCAAATTGAAGAGGCTTGAGTTTTCAAGGAGCCAAAAGGTAACAGATGTGACTATAGCAGGAGCTTTCAAATGTTAGATTGTATGTTGAAGGTGACAGAAAGGGAGAACTGAGGCTGGTTCCAAGGGGGTCTGGCTAGATCAGCTAGGTTGATGGCAGGGCCATTTATGGAGATACAGAATTCTGGAGAAGGTCAAGTTTGGGTGGGGAAAAGGAAGAGTTCCATTTGGGGAACTCTCAAAAGCACTTTCCTGAGGTGCTTTCATGCTTGTTCTTGCTATTTCAAACTTATTTTCTAATACATTCAAAACTTTTATCAGGCCATTTTTCCTTCTTCATCAAATTTCGGTTTACAAGTGCCCTTGACCAAACTAGTAAGTCTCCATCCAATCTCCATCCAATCTTGTTTTCATCCTTCTTCATGGAATATATACTCCTGGCCTGACACTTCTCATTCTAGTATCATTAGCTGTGGACCAGGAAATTTTTTTTTTTTTTTGAGTCGGGGTCTTGCTCTGTCACCCATGCTAGAGTGCAGTAATACAATCATAGCTCACTGCAGCCTCCAACTCCTGAGCTCAAACTGTCCTCCTGCCTCATCCTCCTGAGTAGCTGGGACTACAGGCATGCACCACTAAATCCAGCTAACTTTTTTACTTTTTGTAGAGATGGGGGTCTCGCTATGTTGCCCAGGCTTGTCTTAAACTTGTGGCCTCAAATGATCCTCCTGCCTCGGCCTCCCAAAGTGCTCAGATTACAGATGTAAGCCATCACGCCCAGCCCAGAAAACGTTTTTTTGTTTGTTTTTTATTTTGTTTTTTGAAACAGAACCTCACTCTGTCACCCAGGCTGGAGTTCAGTGGCATGATCATAGCTCACTGCAACCTGAAATTCCTGGGCTCAAGCAATCCTCTTGCCTCAGCCTCCCGACTAGCTGGGACTACAGGTGTACCATACCCAGCTAATTTTTTTATTTTTTGTAGAGACAGGATCTCACTGTGCTTCCCAGGCTAGTCTTGAGCTCCTGGCCTCAAGTGATCCTCCTGCCTCACCCTCCTAAAGTGTTGGAATTACAGGCATGAGCCACCACACCAGGCTAGAAACTTGTTTATTACTCTTTTTTTTTTTTGTAATGTGTTTTACAATATGAGGTAAGTCCCACCATACTTTGATTCAGTTTATCATACAAGCCACCTCAATATATCTTGCCACTCATAATCCCACCTCTTCCTTTCACTTTCAGAATCATGACCTTTAAAAAAAAGTTCTGCTGCTAAAGAATATAAAAATAAAGAGTTCTTCATTTCCTACTTGGTTATATTATTTGTTTGCATGTAAGTGACCTGTAAAGGGTGTCATTGTGGGTTTGAGGATGGCTCTTGGCAAGTTTTCCAAAAAGGACAGCACACTTTTCACTGTGAAGTTGTATCAATTCCTTAGCAGGTAGCCATGAGGAGGAAAGAGAGGGCACAATGGATCTTCTTGGTGATAGAAAGGTTGTAATAACTTTTAGGATCTCTTTTCCTTTCAGGTTTATTAAGTGGAAAAGGACAGGGCAGCTGCTTTAGCCACAGTAAAGTATTTTATTGTGTCTACACAGATTTAGGAGCACCCTTAAATCTTGAACAAATTCCGTAAGATTCACCTCTCACCTACAACCTCACTCTTTCCCTGGTTGAATCTGTCAGAGGTGGGCAGTGTCACCTGGTCCTGGCCAAGCAGATGCTGATCCTAAAAATTGAGGAGTCAAGAAGGGGGAAGTCAGGTGTTGATGGATGACTAGAAAGGGGCTCATTTTCTATACCCTCATACGGGTTTGCACAGAGCCTTCTTTTACACCATCTGTGTGCTCCTCTGCTAGGTGTTTTATAATATGGAACCAAATAAAGGAGTGAAAAACCCTTATGCTCAAAAGGTGCAAGTGATTTCACTATCTGGTTCTGCCTCTCTGAAACTGGTGGACATTTCAGATCGCTCAATACATCTCTTGTGGTAGTTATTTCAGACTGAAAAAACTGGCAATGATGATGATAAAAACAATTTCCTTTTTAAAATTAGAGGAGGCTGGGCGTGGTAGCTCACACCTGCAGTCCCTGAACTTTGGGAAGCTGAGGAGGTAGCATCACTTGAGGCCAGGAGTTTGAGGCCAGCCTGGGCACACAGCAAGACTCTTTCTGCACAAAAAATAAAAAAGCTTATCCAGGAGCAGTGGCATGTACCTGTAGTCCTAGCTACTTGGGGGCTGAGGTAGAAGAATCACTTGAGCCCGAGTTTGAGGCTACAGTGAGCTATGATTTCACCTCTGCACTCCAGCCTAGGGGACAGAGCAAGCTCCTATCTCCAAAAAATTAAATAAATAAATAATAAAGTTAGAGGAGTATGTAGCACATAACTAGATTTTCCCACCTCTTAGGGTGTCCTGAGACTGCATTTTAAAAAAATATATAGCTTATTTTCCTGTCTTTATTTCCAGTGTTCCGCATAAACGCTGATCCTTCCTGCATCCTTCTTGGCTTGGGCATATGACAGTAAACTGGTCAACAGGCTCACATTCTATTCTTATGCATGCCACATTTTTGGTGACTCTTTTCAGGTCTTAGCATACTTTTACTTGTCTGTGTGATTTAACTGAGGAAGTCATCCCGATTCTGTAGTCTGTCCCAAGGAAATCTATTCTGTCTTTACCTATAAGGACTCCAAGGTGTCAGTGGACATGGACCCTGTTCCTCCTTTGTCCTCAGCTGAGCCTAGCAAGCCGTCTTAGTCATACTAAACCAAAATACCTAAAGGGGGAAGGTCAGACTTGCTACCTAGCATTTGGTTTGGGAAACACAAATTTTCTTTTCTTTTTTGGGGGGGAGGTATAAAATACTTACTACTTCAGTGACTTTAAAATGGCATAACCTAATAAATGAAGCTGGCTCAGAACAGTGTATTTTCTGCTTCATGGGCCTGAAGAGTCTCCACAGTATAGACATACTGGAGCAGTGGCAGAGTCTGGCCTGCAAGTATCTGGATTTAGAAATTAACAGACTGTTCGGGTTTTTTATAGACCAGGCGTTAAAAAGCTACTAGAACAGAGGCTGTAGCTTTTATGGAGATGAAGACACACATTAATTTCTTATACAGAATCTCCTGGTGCAAACCCTAAAAGACACATTTTTCTAAACTAGCATTCCCCAGTTCGAAGTGAATTTTGTGTGGGCCACAAAAGATTAAGCTCTGCTATGCTAAACTTTCTGACAGATAAATAGACGAATAGATCATGAAAGGTAGCTTGGGAATTGTTTCCTTTTATGTATTTCAGGTAATCGAGTACTGTTTCTTTTATCCTTGGATAAGTTTCTTTCCGTTGTGTCTGCCTTTTCAGTGTCTAGAAAATATGTGGCATTTCTTTGATTAGAAAACATAGTCTTGGGTCTTGAATCTGTTCTCTTCAAAGAGAATTACTATGTTTGTAAACATGGGCCATGCTGCAGCACTCCTCAGAATCAGATTCTGCTCCCAAACCATTTTATGAAAGCTTCATCTTCTGTATTGTTTATAAACTGTTTATGGCAGAATTCTTGGTTGGAAAAGGGTGGAGAGTGGATGTGTCAGACCTGCCAGCTGCTGTGCAACCTGTGACAAGTTTTTTTCCAGACTTCTGTGACCCCCACTGAGAAGAGAGGCACTGTGTCAAACCCCAGCCATATCTCAAAGATGCAGGGGACTCCTTAAAGCAGTGGTCCCCAACCTTTTTGGCACCAGGGACTGGTTTCATGGGAGACAATTTTTCCACAAACTAGGGTGGTGGGTGGGGATGGTTTGGGGATGATTCAAGTGCATTACATTTATTGTGCAGTCAAACATCTCTGCTAATGATAATCTGTATTTGCAGCTGCTTCCCAGCACTAGCATCACTGCCTCAGCTCCACCTCAGATCATCAGGCATTAGATTCTTGTAAGAAGCACGCAACCCTGAGAATCTAATGCCACCACTTACGTGACAGGAGGCAGAGCTTATGCGGTGATGCAGGCGATGGGGAGCACCTGTAAATACAGATAAAGCTTCACTTGCTTACCCTCCGCTCACCTCCTGCTGTGCAGCCCAGTTCCTGACAGGCCGCAGACCAGTACCAGTCCACAGCTTGGGGTTGGGTACCATAGCCTTAAAGGACTCTTCCTTGCAGTAAACTCAGCACTGGGTCTTACATCCTTGCCTTTTGAGGCTTTTATTTTCATACTTGAAACAAAATAAAGAAGCTTAATTTTCTTTTGATCCTAAATGTTCTTGAATTCACCTGTTTCTATTACAGTCCATGGTTCCTTAATTAGAGAACCTCAGAAAACAGTTGTGAAATCATTTAATGATTCTCTCAATAAGAAAACAGCTGCTGCTTAATGGCAATTTAGATATTTGAGAAAAAGTTCTTAAAAATAAAATGCCTGTCTCCATAGTTAGAATTGCCCATCACTTGACTTTATTGTTGAATTTGCTGTTAATTTGCCCCTTGTTCCCTGCTATCTGAGTTCCTGGGCATCTTCAATACCTCTCCATCACTTTTTCTTCCATACTTTCCAGGCTTTGGAGTACCTTTTCAAGTTCATTGTGCAGTCGCGGATCCTGTACTCACGAGCCACATGTGGGATGGAAGAGGAGCAATTCCGATCCAGCATCCAAGAACTTTTCCAATCCATCCGGTTTGTGCTCAGTCTGGACAGCAGAAACTCAGAAACACTTCTTTTCACTCAGGTCTGTGAGCTGTAGAGAAGCTGGGCTGCTGGATTTCTTGTCTTTCTTATCAGGTGGTTTCTTTGTCCTCTGGTTTCCAGAGTTGAAGAAGCCCTTCCAGGATCCTGTGTGTTGGGTAAGGGGTGATTTATAAGGAAATAACTAAGATGGCAATGCCTCAGCTGCCAAATACAACACAGCTCAATGGTTTTATGGTGGAGAATAAGCACAAATTTGTTCTTATGAACCCTTTTAGACTGAATTTATTTAGCTACCATACTATTTTGTTTTTTATGAACGTATTCATAGGGAATATTCAGAATGTGCAGGAAATTTTATTTCCTAATTAATCACTGTATTAATTAAAATTTAGATTAGTACTCGTCCATTCCAGAAGTTAAGAGTGAAACAAATTGAAAAACAGTAGGAATAACTAGAAATTTTTGGCTAAGAATTGGGATTAGATTCTACTAGAAGTATCAGTGTGGGAAGAAAAATTTGTTTCCTTATATTAAAACTGCCTGGCCAGCTAGTCTGTTACCTTTTCCACCTGGCCTCACCCTAGAACAAGTCAAGGATTCATTACCCCAGTCATGAGGGGCTTAGTTTTTCTAATAAAAATGAATGTCGAATTTTTACCTACTGGATTATAATTCTTTGACTTTTAGGCTAATTATGACACCAAAACCTGTTAGTAAAGATCAGACAGTCTCTCTTATGTCCATTCATTGAGTCACTGCCAGGTGTGTTGTTAGTGTAGGTATGTATTGAAACTCTGTCTCTTTTAAGAGTAAAATAGTCTACTCTTTTTTGTTTTCCACTTGCCTCTGTGTTGCCCCTTGATGCCAATTGCCTGTAGGCTCCTCAGCCTGTAGGACAGGTGATCACCTGGGAACTAGACTCTATAAGGGAAAACCTTAAGGTTTCTAGGTGCCTCTGTAAGGAAGACCGCTTCCATTATCTCCCCTCGTAAGTACCCCAAGCGACTCATCTTTCTTCCCCTACCCCTCCCACGGGCCATCTTTTCCTTCTAACAGGGGCCAAGGATTCTCTCTTCCCCTCAGCCAAAAAAGAGAGATGAGGAGATTGGAGGTAGCTGTAATTCAAACAAACAAACAAAAAAGAATAAAAGAATAAATAAATTGGGGAAAAAAGCAGATATATCTTCTAGGAACTTGCCAATGCCTTGTATTCAATAACATATTCCTACCACATCAAGATAATAGCTTAGACTTAGTCTCAGTTAAGTCCTGTGTCAGGATCAGACCTGCTTTGGTGGCAGGCTCTTATATGAGTTTCAGAACTCTCAGCAAATATTTTATTCAGTTAGACTTTATATCTTTGATTATGATCACTAGATGATGTCAGGGTGCAAGTATCCTCTGTCACGATATGTAAGTATAGGAAATTTCATTTAAGAGAGCAAATTCGTTACTACTTGTTATTGATTATGAAGCACCTACTTCCCTCCCTTCGCCTTTTATTTCTAACCTACGTATGTTTTAGTCTGGTTATAATTACTGCAAAACAATCTCTTTGATATTCCATAATTTATAAATCTGCAGATAGAATTCACGTTAAGTTCTACACTTGGGTCTGGCCTGAACATAAACCACAGTACAGGCCTATTTCCTAAGTCATAAATTTTCACTCTCTCTCAGCCGTGTCTACTGCCTAATGAAGCAATCAAGAAAAACAGGCTCTCTTCCCCCACCTTCCACTTGGGAAGAGTGAGGTCTCACCGTTTTGTCACAAGGTGGCACTCCATTTCCCTTTGTAAGTCTTGCATCAATGGTATAAAGGGACTGAGAAGTGAAAAAAGCCTCCTTAATGCTGCTTTAATTTAGACAAGAGAAGAGAATAAGAACCAGCACACATTTAAGGTCTATTTCTGTCCAGGCACTCTACCGGAAACTTTTTGCCTCTAAATTTTTTCCTCATACCAATATCAGGAGATAAGTAATAGCATCATCCCCATTTTATAGATGAAAAAATTAAGTTTAGGCAGTAACTCACTAAAGGTTCTGTGGGAGGCAAATGGTAAAGCTTGGATTTGAATTCCTGACTGTCTAATTCCAAAACCCATTCTCTTTCTCCTATGGTACTTTACTTCCCAAAGGGTCTGGAACTGTTACATTATCAAATTGTCCTCAAGAAAAAGGTCACCTCATGGGTCTACCAGAGCTCAGATCCTAGAAGAGAAGCCTACCCCCCCGACACACACACACACACACTCACACACTCACACACACTCCCCTTGCCTGGGCCATCTGGGTCACTGAACTTGAACGTCATCAGTAATCCTTAAGTGACTCTTGAAGATTACTGACTAAATTGCATTGCTCATTCTTTTTGATTTACACTGGAGACTGTCAGGCATCACATGTGAAGGAATTGTCTATCCTGGGAAAATGCTGTATCTGTCAGAGCTGGATTGCTAGCCGCAGGGCTATGAGCAGAGTTCAACTGGTCCTGCCTTAAGGCACTGAGCTCTCCATGCCTTACTTTCTTCCAGAGGTTCTTGGCTCGAATTTGGAACCAAAATTGAAAAGTCAAGAGTTTGATCATAGAGACAAGCAAAAAATTTAAATCTATTTTATGAGCAAAAACAGCTATGGATCTTAAGCCACATTGAGCAAATTTCTTTTCTTTTCTTTTCTTTTTTCTTTTCCTTTCTTTTTGAAACAGGGTCTCACTTTGTCACCCAGGCTGGAGTGCAGTGGCAGTCCTCCTACTCCTGGCTCAGCCTCTTGAGTAGCTGGGACTATAGGCATGTACCACCACACCTGGCTATTTTTTTTTTTTTAATATTTTTGCAGTGGCAGGTCTTGCTGTGTTGCCCAGATTGGTCTCAAACTCCTGGCCTCAAGTGATCCTCCCACTTTGGCCTCCCAAAATGCTGGGCTTCCAGGCATGAGCCACTGTGCCCAGCCCGAATTTCTCCTTATACCCCATTCTCTTGCTGGCAGATGCCTTGGCAAGTTACGAAAGCTTCAAAGTGGTCTGGGCCCCAGTAAATTATCTTGTTTTCATTTTCTTTTTGGTTCTCCTTGCTCCAGCCCCAGGACTGCTGTAGGGATGGGTAGAGTCAAGGGTCAGGAAGGAGCACATTTAGGGCAGGGATGCTCCAATGCTTTCTCAACCTCTCATCACCTTGTATCATTGTGTAAGCAATCTCGGAGCTAACGACAGCTTCACTTGCTTCTTCAGGCTGCACTCCTCAATTCTTTCCCCACCATTTTTGATGAGCTGTTGCAAATGTTCACCGTACAAGAGGTGGCAGAGTTTGTGAGAGGGACACTGGGGAGCATGCCAAGCACTGTGCACATCGGGCAGTCGATGGACGTGGTCAAGCTGCAATCCATAGCCAGGACAGTGGACAGCCGCCTATTTTCTTTCTCAGGTAAATGGAGTTGGAATGAGAGTCAGACTCATCTTTTATCCCTTCCAGGGGAGACAGCCAAGTGGTAATCAAAGGATCTGTTTTATCAACCTTCATGCAAGAAAACGCATTCTTAAATTGTGGCATTTTTCATGAACTATGTTAGAGAATGCAGCCAAGACCTAGGCCTACTGCCTCATTCACAATTTATTCCTAGAGACCCACACCCTGGAGCATGTCAATAGAGTGGTGCCATAGTTTATTCAGGCTGCTGTAACAGGTTACCATAGGCCAGATGGCTTATAAACAACATTTATTTTTCACAGTTCTGGAGGGTATGATCAAGGCTAAGATCAAGACACCAGCAGATTCATTATCTGGTGAGGGCCCACTTCCTGGTTCATGGACAGTTGTCTTCTCTATGTGTCCTCACATGGCAGAAGGGGCAAGGGAGCTCTCTTTAAACAAGGGCACCAATCCCATGAGGGCACTAGGCCCTCATGACCTAATCGCCTCCCAAAGACTCCACCTCCAAATACCATCACAATTGTGGATTAGGTTTCGACATATGAATTTGACAAGGGGAACACAAACATTCAATCTATACAGTATGTGGCCTGAAGAGCAACCTCCAGGCCCACAAATCCAGCTAGCTACCAAAAATGGAGCCTTCCACACCACCAGCAGGATAGAAGACAGAGGGAAAAGAGGGGGAGCAAAAAAGAAGGGTCCAGCCCAAAGGGATAAGGATAAAACAAGGAAATAAAAGAGGCCCCGAAAGGGGGTCCTGAGGACCCTGTACTTTCTTGTTTTCTTGCCACACCAGTCAAATATATTCCTTTTCCTCTCTTTATAAGAGCCACTAAGGATTAGACAGGGAAATGGACAGGGAGCCCTCCACACTTCCCAAGGGGTGAGGATGACCTAACTAATGCATCAACAGCTGAGGCTGCCTTTCAGAAAGAACATCAGGATTCATTCCTAAAACCATATCATATGTGATCAAGTTCTGTCTTGCAGGGGCACCAAATATTCAATGACCAAATGTTAAGATCAGTTTGAGCCTGATCTTTTATGTAAAATATCACTGTCCTAGAATAAACTTCTGGGGCACAGAAATAAATTTGAAACACTAGCAGAATAATTATTATTGTAATTTTTATAATTAGAATTTTCAATGGTTAATTTTTTTAGGTTTGACTTTTAAAGTATAAAAACAATAATTTCTCAGCCCAGTGCTACACATATTTGTAATACTAAATAGATGTTCCCATTGACTTAGCTCTGCTGTTGTATATAGTATGGCTAATGGTAAAGCTGCCACCAAGAACGTCATCTTTTCTCCACCAGGAACTGTTTATGGTAAACGTTTCTCTCTTCTCTAGCTCCTGGATTGAAGATTTTATCAATGGTTTTGAGATACTGTCACTGAGGCCATTGCACACACCCAAGTTTTATGCACTGCTTAAAGAAGATGCTTTTGGAATATATGGAAAGGGGAACAACAGACTGACCTCACTGATATATTTTATTTCTAATATTTTTGCATGTACTTCCTGATTCACACAATCACTTTAGAAAAATTTTTCTTAAACCTTATGTGGCATAAGACCATGTAATTGGATTTTGAGATGACAGTCCACCACCAAAATTTCATTTGCATCTCAGTTTCATTGAATGCCTGAGTCATAGCATCTTCACTGAAACAAGACTTTTTTCTACCAGTGGTATCATTTAACCAACACATTCTCAGAGCACACCAGTTTGGTCTCTTCTTCAACAAGTTCTAGTAACAAGCTACTGTTTTGTCTGCAAGCAGATATTGGTTGTTATAAAACCTATTATGTTGATATTTTGGTCTTCAAAATGCAGTGTCAACTTTTCTTTTACCCAAGAAGCCTTTTAAATATGTATTAGCTGTTATTCCATTCTATTTGAATGTATTCTAAGTATTTGACAAGGCAATGCCAAAATCTCATATACGTCATGTAACTTGTCTTTGGTTGAAAAAGATTTTCTTTCTGAATTTCATGTGGAGCACTTAACTATGGTCAAATATGAACAGTAAATCCAAAATGCTGTGGCTTGTTTGTGTTACTGATAATCTGACTAAATTATGCTGGCCAGATAGGATGAGACCTACAGGGTCAGATAATCACTGACCACATAGGAGTACAGGGCGCGAGAAACATATTCACACTTATATTTCACTTTGACATCTAACCACCCTGTGAAATAAATGTAGATGAGGTCATTAGCATCCCATTTACAGATGAGGAAAATCAAGCCCATGGGAGTTAGCCTGCCTAAAGTCTCAGAATGAGTTAATAAGGGAACTCAAATTAGGATTCAGCCTTCCTGAATTCAGAGTTCTAAATATAGTTACCTCCTGATAAAAATGCTATTCTAGTAACAAAGAAAAACATTTGAATGCATTTAAACATTTTAATGCAGTAGGATTGATGATAAGCATTGACTAATTCTCAAAGTCTTATGACAAGACAAAGGTCGTGCTTCTATTCATTGCTGCAGACACACTGAGCAGCAGTCTAATAAGGCTGTTGGGGAAAGGGAGTAGGCCTGATAGCTGTGGTAAGGTAAATGCTCACAGCAGGAGTGGGCCTGCTAGGCCACCTAGGCAGGGCATAAAGAGGGACAATCTGTAATCCATATCAAATCTACAAATTCAGTCAATGTAAGTTCATAGTAAGTATGCCATTTAAATGGAGTTTTCACTGTAAACTGTGCTTTTAATTTGGAGTCTAATCATTAAAGAGATTTCATTTGGAAGCAGATTTCTAACATTCATGCTGCAGAAAATGTCATAGATGCTGGGGCTTGAAATAAGAAAAAAGGAAAGAAAGATGGAAGAACAATGTCTTGGGATAGTTTATAATCTCTAGGCAGTGGGCTTTTGGGCCCTTATAAGGGCCCTCTACCTTATCTGCAGTCACAACCCCACCTGCTTTGAAACTAGCTAAGTCCCACAGTGCCACTAGCTTCTAGCAATAGCTGGTTCTTCTCTGAAGGGCTTCTTTACCTTGTGTTTTCTCTCCCAGAATCCCGCCGCATCCTGCTTCCTGTGGTTCTCCATCACATTCACCTTCACCTGAGGCAGCAGAAAGAGCTGCTAATTTGCTCAGGGATTCTCAGCAGTATCTTCTCCATCGTCAAGACCAGCTCTCTGGTAGTGGCCCCACACCCATTCTACCCCACTCAGCTCTGCCCTAGATAGTCTTGTGTTATTGATACTTTAGCCAGAGGCAGACGAACAAAGATCTCTTTGTATACTTCTCAGTCAGAGATGCTTTCATCAGTGACAGGAAGGTGCCCAAGTGAATGAAGGCCTGTGCGTGCCTTGCAGGCTTCTTACTACAACATATTCTTCCTATTTTAAAAGTTGTTCTACCATAAATCTACACAGAAATATAGTTACCTGTAGTACCAGAAAGCCCAATCCTGTGCCATGCTTTGTTTCTATCAAAAAGTTTTAATCCTAGATTCCCGGGAGTTTTCTGAGGATACTTAGGCATGAACACACAGAGGCAGACTCAGACTGAGAAGCAGCTTACTCAATCAGCTTACTTTTCTGTCAGCTTCCTGACAGCTTGAGTCTACCCATATGACATTCCTACACCATGCCAGATGAGGTCAGGATATACAAGAGGTAAATGTTGCCCACAAGAGCTCTGAGCTCTAAGCTCTACCATGGAATGGTAATATTGTACTTTAGGGGTCACATTTCAACTGATAATGCTTTTGCCTATGTTCTTTCCTCTTGTTTTTTCTTTTTAAAAGAGATCTGTGGTAGGAGGGGAGGGATTGAGGTAGGAAGGAGTGAAAGAAAGACATGTATGAGCCATGGGTAAGGGTAGGAATTTATTTTAATGGTATTTATTTCATATACTTTTGATAATAGAAGAAATATGTATTTCTTATAGAAAATTTAGAAACTACAAGAAAGTATAAAGAAATGAAGAAGAAAAATAGGTTTATTATTATACCATTTTATTAAAATTTCTAGAGAATAAAATTTCAAGTGCATTTAAAATGAAGGCCAATGTTTTAGATGGTAAGAACATAGCCACATGGAACGGGAGAGGTACCTAAAAGAAAGAGTATATTTGTTTTTAGCAAGGGACAGGGACCTAATAGGGTGCTCTGGTGTTCAGTCTTGAAGTACCATCTGGTAACAGAGGCCCAGCTTGGCAGAGAGTGACTATGATGGTGGTAGTGGCCTTATCATTTGCTCTTGGCTTCAGGAAAGACTTGGCAGCTCTTCTTCCCACCATGCTTCACAGAAGGCACACCAAGCACATAAGGTCTACTAGTAGCCCAAGATCGTATCTGAGGAGGAGGAGGGGTTGTGGGTAGCTTATTACTAAAGGAAGGAGAAAAATTGAAGCAAAAAAAAAAATGAAAGGGAGGAATGGAATAGGAATGGGAACCAGTAAAAACCTGGAGGAGATGGTTTGGTTGTTTTTGTGGGGCTAGAGAAAGTTGGTTATTAGTTGCTAACAACTGCTCAAAGATACGTCACAAGTAAGAGTGTTACAATCAGTTCAACAGATGAAAAAGATGACTTTGGCCCCAAGGGCTGCTCAAATTCTTCATGTGGTATGGGGCAGAGTATGATTATATTGTACGGATAGGTAGAGGGAAGATGAAACCTAAGCTCAATGAGAGCAGAGATATTATCTCTAATGTTCACCTGTATATATTCAGATCCTGAAATAGTGACTGGCACATGGAAGGTGCTTAACGAATGATAGATTGATGGCTGGATGGAGGATGGACATTATGACCAGTAATAGTACAAAATCTTGGTGATGGGGCATTGGGAATCTCTTTGTGAGATAATTAAAGTCATTCTTCAGAATTTGAGATGAATGTGAGAGGTCTATAAAAGGATAACACAGACTCATCTGAAATACAGAGCCTACTGGCTGGGAAGCAGCCTTTAGTGAGGAGACATGTTATATGGTTTTTGTGAGGCAGCCAGAGAAAGATGCACTGAGACTAGAGTCCTTCAGGTGGACCAGGGAACACAAGCAAGAGAGCTAAGGAGCTACAAGTGGGACCCAGGCATATCTTGGCAGCAGGCAGGGTTGGCAAAGATTGAGGGCACCCAAGGAGAAAACCCTGAGAGGGATGAGCTACTTCTGTATGCCTTAGTACTAGTGAAGGTGCTACTGCCACACCCTGTGGTGTGAATACTTCACCATTTTTCAAATTTTACCATTTCGCAAAGTGTTAGCTGGCAGAGTTGTGCTTTCTCCTGACTATTCTAGGGAAACCAAAGAAAACATTTAACTCAGGACTTTTGCTTCTGCATCGTATATCAAAATTAACCTATCTGCCTGAGATTCAGAATTGTGAGTGGTGCTGCATTAGGGTAAGGCTGCAACCACCATGCCTGGGCGCCAATGGTAGGTGAGCCTCACCTTCTGTCAGAGCTGTCGTCCTGGGTTCCTTGACACTGAATGTTGGTGAGACTGCGAGCTCAATGTTGAGAATCCAGTCAGAAGACCATTCTGATGTGGCTGACTTAGTAAGTGCTGCCAGCTGCACATCAGCCTGACCTGGTGCTAATGGTGTGCTTTCTCACTGCTCGCTCCAGGAGGCAGATGTCATGGAGGAAGTAGAGATGATGGTGGAGAGCCTCCTAGATGTGCTCTTGCAGACTCTGCTTACCATCATGAGCAAATCGCACGCTCAGGAGGCGGTAAGAGGGCAGCGGTGCCCGCAGTGCACAGCCGAGATCACTGTTAGTAACTAACATCCAGGTTTTCTTGCTTTCTTTTCTAACCTGGGGCTCCTCCACACCACCCCCACATCTCACCATCCTACCACCTTCATCTCAACCTCCCCTCCTGCATGGTTGTCAGCATGTTTCCCTCTTTCCTTCTCCAATCTGGCTCTCCTCTCCACTCTGAAAGCTCTAGGTTCATATTCCTAGGAGTTTTCTTTAGGGCAGATTCAAGGAATGCTTTTTGTCCTTAAATTTTCTGGCGCACTGTTTCAGTTGGCCTTTGCCTTTGAGCCAAGTCATTTTCTATATCATATGATGAAACAGGGATGTAGTAAGATGTACTAAGAGGTTGTAGGTGAAAATAGACTTATTTCTTCTAGGAACCTTCTCATACAGATTCGCCTAAATGATATGCAAGACAGAATAATTTTCTCAGCATTGGCTTATATCTACAAATTAGTTGCTTTTTTCCATAGTGTTTGTATCTAAATTTCTAGCCTCAGGAAAAATGTGATGCAGTAGAATTGCACTGGCATTACTGAATAATTATTCCCTATGATCAAATTAGAAGAGAAACAAACTTGGAAGGCCTCTCAGGAGGGGCGGAGAGACAGTGCCTTGTGCCCCCTGTGCCCTTGCTCCCATATCCAGAGTAGACTTCTCATCCCTAATGTGGGAACATGATAAACAGCCTCAGTTGGCAGATGAGAGAATACAGTGATCTCTGAAGAAAACCCTCTGTGGGAACAAGCCAAGCTACAGCATGGGAGGGAGAGCAGGGAACACGCAGGGGGCAGCTGTGTGTCCTGGAGCATTGAGCTTGGAAAGAGTGTCTGCTCCCTTAGGATCTCCTGTTGAGGGCGCTCTGTCTGTAAGTAAAAAACATATATTTTCTGGCATGTCTTGGTAACCCAGCCTTCTAACAAACGCTTACATAGTACTTGCTTTGGGCCAGATCCTACTTAAAGCACTTGACCAGCATTAACTCATTTAGCAGTATCAACGAAGTGATTCATTTGATATAGATTATAATGAAAATAATAATAACTGTAATTTATTGAGCACCTTTATATGTAATGACCTTTGTACATAAATTCTTTATATATATTAACTCATCTGACCCTCACAACAAATGAATTATGCCTTATTATACGCATTTTTCAGATAAAACTGAGGTTCATGTTGTATGTATATTTTGCATACACATATGTGTAATAGTTTCAAGGATCTGTAAAGGATTTGAGAGACTAAAAAACCATTGCAAAATTCTCATGAGTTTATAAACATTTGAAAATTGTCCAGTGAAATAATTTTTCTCCCTCCCTTCTGAGGAGGCAGCCTTCTAAGAGGATTACATGCTTGGCTGCCCCATGCCAAAAATTGCTATAAAATGGTCTTTGGAGTCCTTAAAGCAAGATTTTCTTCCATGTATCCCAGTTGGAACTTGAAGAAATTTTGAAGATTCATATTTATCCTTAAATTTTTACTTGTCATAAAGCCCATAGCTTGTCCCCTCAGAAAGGTCAGTTTTGGCTTTGCTGCCTTTTAGACAGTCATGTTTATCTGCTGTATTCCATTTGCCCAGTTCAGTAACCCCATGCAAACTCTGAGAGGCCCCCAAGAAGGTCCCTGTAGAAGAGTTGCTCTAGCCCATAAGGATGGGCAGGGTCCAAATTCTGTCCAGAGAAGGTCAGGCTCCCTCCTGTTCCAAGTATCCTCTATAGTATGGTGCCCTGGTAGCAAAGGACTGTTTAACCAAAACTGCCCTGAGAAAAAAAGGAGAATATTTGTCTCACTTTGCAGTACTACTACTTTGTCACAGGTTAAATTAAGTTTTTTCAATAGCCATATACTACAGAGGCCTTATTAAAACTCTCAAGTCCCCCAGGCCTCCCTTAGCAGAAAAGAAAGCTCAGTTTAAGTGCCAGAATTATCACCTTTCTTCCATGATAATCATTGGGGCCATCTCAGACCCTCCCTTCTCTCCTCCCCCTTTGTGGATTGGGGGAAGACAGCCCTTGTGATTGGCTATGCTAAGTGTTTTTTGGATTGATCCCCAGGGCGAGTATGTATCCTGCCTTCTCTCACTGCTCCGCCAGATGTGTGACACCCATTTCCAGCACCTCCTGGACAACTTCCAGAGCAAAGACGAACTCAAGGTAGGCAGCAGAGCACTGGCCTTTCATCCAGGAAAGGAAGCGTGCAGCTAAAACTGCCCAGGGGCTTTTTTCTGTGAGGAGGATGACTACAAGAGGCCAGCACTGCCAAGGGTGTCAGATCCACCAGCCCTACTTTATAGCTAAGTGTATAGCCTCCAGAAGCTGAAAGCCAGCAGCATCTCCACATAAGCAGACCCCAGTAACACTGTCAAGTTTTCCCTGATTGATAGCAGCCCTGTGACCATGCACCCCTATTTGGACCACACTCGTCAGCAAGCCAGGACTTTTAGAAACTTGGCAATTCCCCTTATATTTTGCCCCTGCAAACCAGGCTTCACTGTTTTGATAACTGTAATAATGATGATGACGACAGTTTTTCTTCATTTAAATATGTTTCTAGAAGATATCTGTAGAGAGGAAAGGTATGCACTGCCCACTGGCTGCCAGACTCTGGATCTGAAGCACTGAAGGGCAGAAAAATAGGACTGGGATGCAGACAGGAGAGTGTTGCCCAAGCTGAGCATGGCATCAGCTGCTGATAGACTCCTGGGGTTTGTCTTTGCATTAGAACGTGCTACAAGTTCTTCGCTGGGTAAAGGGGCTATTGTAAACTTTAGGTCTGTGCTCTGCCTTTATTCAGAGCCACATCACTTGCATTTCATAGTAATACTGCGTTAGTCCATTTTGCGCTGCTATAAAGGGATGTGTGAGGCTGGGTAATTTATAAAGAAAGGAGGTTTATTTAACTCATGTTTCTGCAGATTGTACAAGAAGCATCACACCAGCATCTGCTTGTAGTGAGGGCTTTGGGGAGCTTCCAATCAAGATGGAAGGTGAAGGGAGAGCAGGCGTGTCACAAGGAGCAGAGAAAGAGAGGAGGAGGTGCCAGGCTCTTTAAAAACAACCAGCTCTAGCGTGAACTAATACAGCAAGAACTCATTCATTATCGCGGGAGGTCACCAAGCCATTTATGAGGGATCTGCGCCCATAAACCAAACACCTCCCACCAGGCCCCACCTCCAACACTGGGGATCAAATTTCAACATGAGATTTGGAGGGACCGAACATCCAAACCATATCATGTACATTCTACTGTTTTTCATTTGTGTGATCTTTATTAATTATATCATGTCAATTAATTGATAATCAACTGTCATTTTCCACTATCTGATCCTGTCTTCCTTTCCATAGACATGGGTCTCTGTAGGTCAGTATTATTAACTCATTATAGTGAGGCCAGTCTGTCATTTCAGAGGGAGGAGCCTCGACAGCCCTTGAAGTGAGCCAAAAGTCATCCACAGCCCAGAGGACATAACCAGGTCAAGCAACGCTTGAGCCGGGGTGTAGAGCCTGAAAGTCCAGACTTGGCTGTTCTAGATCATTTTCATCCTGTGTGTGTGTGTTATACTAACCGATTTTCAGTCAGGCTGGCATCATTCTCTTACTTTTTAATTAAAAGTTTATTTTTTATCACAGCAATGTGTGTACATAATTTTAAAAGCCAAAATGCATGCTGCAAAGCTCCTAATGTAAAACACCTATAGTCTCAGCTACTGGGAAAGCTGAGACAGGAAGATCTCTTGAGCCCAGGAGTTTGAGTCTGGCCTGGATAACACAGACCCCCATCTCTAAAAGAATATTTTTAATTGAAAAATAAAATAAAAGAGTAGTTTCCTGGCTCAGCCTGACTCATGTCCAATCTCTACTTTCCAAACGCAGCCACTTTCAACTCTTGCTGTTTTTCAGAAAGCTTCTACTGCTATTTTTTAGGTATAAATTGTTATTCTCTATTTTCATCTTTCTAAGGAAAGTGAAGATGATTCTCCTGAATCAGTCCTCTCTTACACAATGTCCTTCCTCCCATTCTTCCAATGTAATTTTCATGCATTTTTCTTTAAATTGGTAATCAGCTTTTCATTATTAAAGCTAGGTAAATACTATGGTGAGCCAAGAGCTATACTACAATTATATTTCCTTTCCTGTAGAAGTTTTTGTTTTTCCAGAAACTAATTGCCTCTTTTCTTACTTGCTTGTTCTTTGTTTTGTTTTGGTTTTGAGATCTGGCTAAGATTTCCCACTCTTGCCATCATCTTTTTAGTAAACCTCTTCTTGCAACTTTCTTCATGCTCAAATCTGTCAGATTTCAGGTCACCTTTTTTCAGAGACTTGCCCTACTGCTTTTATTTGTTTCAGTCTCTGTTTTTTGTGTTGGAGACTTTTCTCCTATATGTAGAGATTCTTGGATGTTAGTCTGTATCTAAAAGTGAAGTCCTTTGGTGCTGATTAGAAACTCTATATATGGGTATGGCTTGTCTCTGGGAGGCTTCCTTATAAATGACCAAAGAGCATCTGACCTTTTGGTCAGAGCATCTCCTTCTTAATTCCTGTATCTGTGGACCTGTTCTCTTAGACTTGTTCATTTTCCCAGAGAGGAATCCTCTACATTTCCTGGAGATGGAGTAGCATACTAATATTTTTGCAACCAAAGAACAAAAAGAGTCTGTGAGTCTTCCAGTTCAGTAGGTAAACTTTCTCTCAATGCCTGTTTTCATTTTGGCTCCTCAGCCCTTAGCCATTAATGTATCCTTGAGGACAGATCCTCAGTGATCAACTACTCCAGAGAACAGCCCTCAGTCTTCTGACAGGGCATGAAAAAACTGATTAACTAGTGACGTGAGATAGCAGAAGGGATGTTGAGGAGACTTTAAACTAATCTTGTTTTTAGCCTCAGTCCCACAGAGGTGCCTGATAGTACCTCCAATTTGTGTACCTTTCTCAGATTCTTGCTTCCTGTTGTTCTCACTGCCAAAGGCTCTTGGCTATTGATGTTTCCAAGTCTATTAAATCAGTTTCCACAATCTTCATTTTTAAATTTTCAATGTTTATTGACTTCATTTAATTACCGTCTTCTCCTCTCCTGTTCTTGTTGTCTCTGTGATCTATGCATTTCTCTTTCTTAACTGTTGTTTTAGAGGATTTGAGGGGAAGCAGAGATGAGAAAACATGTTCAGTTCACCACAGTGAATATGGATCTTTGTTCATGTGTTCTTTTTTATGACATCATTATTAAGATATAATTTGCATTCCATAAAATTCATACTTTGAAAGTGTACAATTTAATGTCTCTGATTATATCCATCTTAAAAGATTTGTCACAAGTAATGAGATCAAATTAAATAATTTAAAATTTCCCACAAAGTAAAGCCCAGGACCAGATGCCTTAATTAGCAAATTTACCAAATTTTCAAAGAAGAATTAATACCAGTCCTTCACAGATTCTTCCAAAAAATAGAAGAGGAGGGAACACTTTGCAACTTATTTTATGAAGTCACTATCAACCTGGTAAAAAAAAACCAAAGATATCACACGAAAAGCAAACTATATACCAATACCCCTCATGAATATAAACACCAAAACCTTCAACAAAATACTAGCAAACCAAATCTAGCAACACAGTAAAAGGATTATAATATACCATAATGAAGTGGTATATATCCTAGAAATCCAAGGTTGGCTTAACATATAAAAATCAGTCAAGGTGTGATATCAGCAACATGGCAGACATAGGATGCTCTTCACTCACCCTCCACCCTTGGACACACCAAATAAACATCTGTTGATGGATCACTTCTCTCTGGGAAAAAGTCAGAGATAAATTGAGAAACTCCCATCTACCAGGCAACTGAGAAAACATCCACATTGGATGGGTAGGAAAAGCTGAGGCACACTCAGGGACAGACTCCACCCCAAGCACTGCACCATAAAATCTGGAAAGGAATCCCCAATCCCAACTTCTCCCTGTGGAGAGGAGGGTCTGGACTTTACATATACTACTCTCATTCTAAGTTTCCTCATAATTTGGTTCCTAATTCATCAGCTCTGGGAGTGGAGAAGATTAGACCACAGGAAAAAAGTGGCAGTTTTATATAGGCACACAAGCACTTCTGGGCCCTCATCCCCCAGAAGCAGTACAGAGAAGGGACTTAAAAATACAGTTCCCTGCCTCTCTCAGGAAGGGACAGAGTCTTCCAGTGGATACTTGGCAGCCTGGCTTCTAACTGACTTGCACTGGGGAGTTAAGGGATCAGACAAGTATTAATTCGAAACCAGACCAGGAAGCACATCAACATTTCCTTATCCTTGTCCTCCAGGCAGCCCAGCTTCTAACTGACTTGCATTGGGGAGTTTAAGGGGCAAACAGTATTAGTCAGAAGCCAGGCCAAGGCCAGGCGCGGTGGCTCAC
>RJWJ010018335.1:0-31748 GCA_004363605.1 Indri indri | reverse complement strand
TATGCAAGCTGGAGACCCTGGGATGCCAAAGTTTTGGCTCATTCCAAGTCAGAACCTCAGAACTAGGGAAATTGATGGTTTAACTCTCAGTCCGAGGCAGAAGGCCTAATAACCTGGGGGACACTGGGGTAATTCCTGGAATGCGAGGGTTGGGGATCCTGGCGTTCTAATGTCTCAGCCTTAAGAAATAGGTGGACTCATTCACCTTTCCTCTCTTTTTGTTCTCCCCCAGCCTCATTGGATGATGCTTGCACACTTTGAGGGTGAGTCTTCCTCACCTAGTCTTCTCACACTCACATGCATCTTCTCTGGAAACACCATCACAGCCATACCCCAAAATAACACTTTTTCAGGTTGCTAAGTATTCCTAAATACAGTCAGGTTGACATCTAAAATTAACCATCATGCATATTAAGCCCTCCCTGGTCCCATTCCTTGGCTCTAAGAAAGAACTAGCTGTAATACCCAGGATGTTTATTTCTCAAAATAGAACTAAATGCACTGATCATATTTGAGCCTTAACAGCCTTTTGTGAAGTTCAACAAGAAATTTATCTGGATCAATAATGTGTTTTTATATAATCATATTTTATGTAAATATTAATGTAAAACAAGTCACATTGTTTTCTGGGCATTCGTTTTTGAGCAAACTGGTATACAGATATAGATACAGATATATATAGATAGTAATTATCCTGAGGTTAATTTAAGGGTTGCTCATGCTTTCCAAGCAAATGTTCAGTAAATTTCTCTCAGCATGATAATGAATGCTACAGTTCAGGAAACACAATTTAACACAGAACTAAGGTATAAGCTCCTGGGACACTCGAATGCTCTAAAGCTTAGGGAAAAAAGAAAGCAAATCCATCCATTCATTTACTCATTTAAGATTTATTGAGGCCCTTTTAAGTGCCAGACACTGTAGCAGGCAAAAGGATACAAACATGAAAGACAATCCCTGGTCTTTCTGAGACACAAACAGATAGAATATAAATTAATGGGTGTTGCGATGTACATGGATAACAAGGAATGTAAGTACAGGGGAGGAGACCCACGTACCACCTGCAGAGAGCAGGCATCCTGGAGATGAAGGTATGTAATAAAGGTGTCCTGGAGATGCTCTTTAAATTTGGTCACAGATGATCAATAGTACATGACAGCAGGAATGAATATGGGTGAGAAGAAAAAAGCATATACAAAGTTTAAAGTGAATTTCAAATAGTTTGGAAATGAAGTAGGAGAGGGTAGTAATAAGAACGAATGCAAGAGAAAGAGTGAGGAATGATATTGAAGGGGCTTGGGTCCAAGCCAAGGAGTTTCCATTTTATTCCAAAAAGAACAGAACCATTAAGCAAGCCTTGCATATTGGTCAATTAGCAATTCACTGCTGAGGAATGTTCTGAACTCAGAAGCAGCAGCAGAGCTATCAGTTATTTTTTGTTTTATTGAACACCTGTGCTAGATATCCTTAGAGTTCAAAAAAATACAAGACGAAACTCCCAAATTTTAAGTATTAAACATCAGCTTATAGCTATATAGGGAGTAAAAAGAGAAAAATGTAAGACAGCACAGTTTTGTTAGTTTCAAATAGCTATATTATTAGAATCCTGACATTCAAAACATCAGAAATACATCTTGACCATCACTAATTTTCACAGGATGGTGAGGGTGTGGGCTTGGGTGAGATGACTCCTAAGTCAAGTCACATCCTTCCAAAGTTATTCTGGTTTGGTCTTTTGAGCAAACTGATTCAATATTTTACTCATGTTTCATATCTTCCAGTTTGAAGTTTGACGTTACTTTATTGTGCTATTATTATAAAATTATTAATAATTTAATTATTAAATATGATTAATTGGTAATTTAATTACTTTTAAATTATTTAAAATGCACAAATAGTGCTTTTTCTTATTAAGTATGGTATTGACAACTATAGTTGACACAGTCTGATAACTTGCTTAAACAAACATTTCTGTGGGTGCGGATAGTCAGTGGAACATCTCTGAGTTGGTTGGATGCGAGTGCAGTCCACAGCCCTGGAACATCAATCAATGACACTCCCTTGCAGAAGTCCAGGTAGCAATAAAATAATATTGTGGTTAATTTCTACTTTACCCAGGGCATAACTTTTTAAAAATTGTGTTCTGTGTATGTAGCTGAAAATGTTTATTCTCAAGAAAAACATGTTCAGAAATATTTCTCCTTCAAAATTTGTTATATGTATGCATGTGTGTGTGTGTATATATGGCATATATATTATAGTGTGTATCTCTCTCTCTACATACACACATATATATTTTTATACATATACATGGTATATGTCTAATCACATATAAAACTTTTGAAGCAGTCTTTGTGCAAAGGGAAGTAATAGTTCAAGAGTAAAGACTATAGTTGCACATTGCAGCCTTGGGGCAGAAGACTACTTTCGGTTAGGTAATAGATTATTGAGGTCTCCTTCAAGTCCAGTGGTCTTTCACTTTGCACTCTTAGAACATTACAATAGAACTTTTGGGTAATAATTCTTATTAAAGTGATATCCTAATGAAGCCATTTTTGAGAATTGTTTCACTAATTTTTCAACATTGAGCTCCAGATGCTATCTACTATATGAATCTGCTCCCTTCATCCCACCCTTTGTTACAATGAAGAGCTGAAGAGCATAGTGAAACTTGACCTGTATACATAAGCTATAATTTCATGCACGTGTTTTCTGTTCTCTACTGTGATATTCAGTTAGGGTCATGTCCTGGGTAACCTCTCTTTCCTGCGTTTTTAACAATTTAACAATTTAAAACATCTCAGCAGCATGCTTTTATTTCTTGAAGAATCTCATTTTTTTGTAGTTTTTCAAGTTGTGAAGTTATTACTTGTTTGAGAAGTTATATTTTTCCTTATCTCAGTTCTATCATTCAAAATTCTATCCATTTTAAAGGTGAGCTTAAAGAAGTCATTTTGCTTCTTACTAAGGGGAAACCTCAAAACCATCTTATTTCTACAACCTCAGATTATAGCATTTTCCTTACTTTGGCTTTTGCTTTAACTTTTGTGTACAAAACAACATCAGAAGCCATGACAGCTACTCTTTCTGGACAGAGAAATGCCTCCTTAATGGAAGAGGCATGTGTTTCCATAAGGAAATGAGGTGATAGTCCCCAATCTATGTCTCTTCATTTACCTGCAAGGGAAATGGTGATTACAAAACATCCATTAACACTGTGCCATCAACATTCTTCAAACACCAGGACTTAATAATGAGTAATGAGTCCAAATACAGCCAGTAATGTTTCCCACTTCATGCTAGAAGGTACAGGAATGTGTCTCTCACTTTATGTGGTCAATTTAGTTATGTGGTCAATTTACCACAGGTTATGGATGGATTGGCAATTCAGTTGAATTTATTGCCTGCTTATTTTGGATGATTCTAGATTAAGAATGGTTACTTTTGCACTTACCTATACTTGTCACATATAAAGTCTAGCAATAGTTTGTGTCTTTGGCTGTGCACATACAACATTCTGGATACTTTTCTCAGTACTTTGCTTGCATCCTCTATGCTTACAATGCCTTATGAGCCAGATCATGATTTTATCAGATATTTTTCTTCTCAATTTTTTCTTTATTCTTCAAGGTTAAATAATTTCCCACTAACAGAGCTAGAGCAAGGATTCAATCCTACTCAGTTTAGAGAGCAAATTATTTTAGGATGATGAATACAATACTATTCTTGGTAATCTCATTACACATCTGTATCTCCTGGAACAGAATGGAAGTTCAATAGTATTTGTTGAATTTATTTCAATGAGAACTAAGTCTAGAACATTTAATTCTGGATACTGAAATGTCACTGTCTTTCTGTTTAATAGCATAACTGAAGTCCTATTTTTCTTATTTGAGATCAGTAACATAATATGATACCTTAATGTAAAATTTGTTATATTGCCTACTATATTATGGAAATGCATGTTTACTGGCTGAACTGATATTCTAGAGAAGCTGAACCACATGATTTTTCTTTGTATTTTCAGTGTCATAATAATAGATACACTTCTCCTTTGGTTCATATTTTCCTTAACCGAACTAGGTAATATTTGGTCAATTGATTAGAATGCAAATCTGCATTGTGTGGGCCACATTTGTTAATTCCTCTTGGGAGCTAGAAGAAATCTTGAAATAGTTCCCTTGACTATTTCTATTGCTCTATTTAAATGGTTTCAATTCCCCTTATTATAGCAATGTGTGATAAAGGAGTTGAGAATGGTTGAAAAGATTTTTGTTATTGATAAGCATAATTGTTTTAGGAAAAAATGTTATTCTTGCTTTTTAAAAAACTACATTTCAAATATTGGGGTTTTTTCAATGATATTTAGTTGTTAAAGGAATAGCCTCATTGATGTAGAAATACTTTTATTAGTTCTATTTCTTTAAATATTGCTATAAAAAGTCTTTAAGAAATCCTGTTGAAACAGTTCTTTGATAACTAGTAGTTTCTTAGGAATATGAAAATCACATCACAGCAGAATAAATCTTACCATAGTCAGTATTTGTCAAGAATGAATGAAATAATGCATGAATAATAAATTTGAGGTCTAAGGATTTGTGGGACTGTCCAATGACTTTTTGAATGGGGATATAAACTGTGACCAGTATTCCTATGACACGTGCAGTGATCTCTGCACACAGAGAAAGCATTTTCCTGTGTGTTCACCTGTGATTCCCCAAGAGCTTTTATATATTTAAGGGAAATTTTATTGAAAAACAGATATGTTTAGACAATATTAAAATAAAAATCATTACTGGAAATAGAAAATTTACATATTCTTACTCTATAGAATAACCCAAGTTCTTACTGTACGAAAGAGCATATTTTCCAGCTACCGTCCAGTCTAAGAATTGCCTGTGGATGCAGGCTGGGCTTGGGGACAGAATCCCAGACCCTTCGCCTGGGCCTAAATGCATCACAAGGAGGCAAGACTTAGAGGGTACAGCCCCAAACATTGGAGGGAACATCCGAAAGACACATGGATACAAAGCACTGATTCAGAGAGGACATAGATGAGCCACTAGGGCAGGCTTTCTCAACCTCCGCACTATTGACATTTTGGCTAGAAAATTCTTTGATACGGGGAGCTGTCCTAGGCATTGCAGGACGTTTAGCAGCATTCCTTATATCTACACTCCAGATGCCAGGAGGACCCTTCTCTCAAGTTGCGATGACCCAAAATGTGTTCAGATATCAAGTATCACCTAGGTGACAAAATCACCCTGCTCATAACCTTAAGAAAGTCTGCTCTAGTGAATGGTGACTTGAGAGACCAGCCGAAAGGAACACACTCGTACTGCATGGGACATGGGACGTGGAGATATACCTTGAGTTAACAGAAGTGAAACCTCACCGGCCTTTTTTTAAAATCATGTTTTGGATGTAAGTGTTGAAGGAAAGACACCTCTTAAATGACCAATTGCGCATCAGAAACATGCTTATTGCTTTCTATGTTAATGAAAATTGCTAAATGTTTATGTGCAGAATTTATAGGATGTGATCTATCTGGTATTAATACAATGAAATATGAATAGGTATTACTTGATAAAAGTGTTCCATGCACAATTAGTGGTGGATAGCCCTGGTTGAACAGGGGAGTTGTAGATAGACTTCTGGAAGCATATAATATGCCAATGTGCACTATGAATCTATAAATGTAGCCCATTTTCCAAACTTACTTGAACTCACTTTAGGAAAAATTACTATACTATAAAACATAAGGATATTAGGTAATTTTTAAAAATTATTTTATATTTTATCTTAGAATGATACCTTATGGAATAATTATACACACTTATTTATTTTGTACTCATAGAAGATATATAACATCATTAAGAGAATATTATTATTAACAGTTATTAATCTACAAATGACATGGAATTTAAAAAAGGAGAACATCAGTTTGGAGCTCAGTCTCAAAATCAAGTCTTTCTGATTCCATGTTCAGGGCTCCTCTAATGTCACACAGATTCTATGCAGAGTAATAATCAATATTTAACTATTTAATTCATAATTTTTGTTTGTCTTTGTTCCAATGCTGCCTTCATGTGCCATATACACACTTTAAGTGCCAAAAAGCTATCAAGGCAATGAAGATGTAATATGGACACATTACTATTATTATCACCATCATTAATACCCTATTGGTAAACTTCTTGAGGTGTGCATGTAGATACACACACATACAAGGAAAGGTTTTGAAGAAAAAAATAACGAATGCCAAATGTTCTTAGAATTGAAACGCCTGGGAGTGTACACCTGTGTTTTCAATTTACAAGGAAGGAGCTGCTCCAAGTAAAGCTGATTTCTCCACTTCCTGGTCTTTCCCACATTTCTTTTCTCCTCCTGAAACAATAAATGTTGGTTCTCACTGAATTAGTTTTAATATATTTACAATATGCGTGAGCTCTGTGTATTTCTAGAGAAAGTGTAAATCCCACCTGAAATCACATTTGGTTATAATTCGAAAGAGTATTTCCTATGCAACTAATAAACAAATAAACAAATCAGTTTGATCTACTGGGCAGATAATATTGAGAGGAAACGTGTTTTTATGAAACAAAAATTCATTTTCGGTGTGGAAGTTCTTCCTGTGGAAGGAGCGCATGGAGAATTTCTGTGTCCTGTGTTCGCCTCTGAGCCTCTTTCATGTAGCACATTTCCCTGGCTGAGAGCTGAAAGAGGGTAGAGTGAATCTCAGTGGATCAATTAACAGAGGGACCTGTCCTTCAACAGCAGAAGATCTATTTCAGGATTTGCATATCACTGAAAAAAATTACAAAGCTGAGATAAATACAAGCCCGATAATAACTCACTGCAGACTTGGCTTCATTCCTAGATTTCCTTGGCTGTTTGTCCTAATAAAGTGTCTCCATGGCACTTAGGGCAGGAAGGTTATTAGTAGCTGTCAATCAAAGGAGGTAGTAGGCATCGGCAGGAGAAGGAAGAGAAGAGAGGTGACATTCATCCTCTCTTCTCACTGATATTGGGTATAAAAGTCATTCAGAGCAAGTGGTTAAAAAGGGACAGGTCCCTCTTCATCCCCATGGAAAAAAGAAAAGCTGCCTTGGTTACCAACAATTTAATAATAAAACGAAATACATCAATCATCTTTTTTTCTACCTGATTGATGCCTGAATGTCCATTAATGCTGAGGAAACGAAGGACGTATGAAAGAGACCTTCATGGGGGATTCTTGACTTAACATTGTTGTTTTTTTTTTCTTACTGTTTTCATGAAACGCATACATACTGAGGCTTAAAATTAAAATAGACAATTTTCACCATTATCAGACATCTCTGTTTTGTGTGTGTATTTTTTAAATGTTGGAGTTTTTCTTGTGGCATATCGAGTGAATGCTTTAAGAAAAAAAATCAAGTAGGAAAACTAAAACATATTTTCTCAATTCATTTAATTCAGATACAGAGATTTTGACTTTATCAGGTCGATATTCAAAACCTACCTATATAGCAATTAATTGATACTTTTAAGGTCTTTAAATTATTGTACCATTTTCTTAATTAAAGAATATCTACTGCTTGAGCACATCATCTCTCTATATGCATATTTTCATAAGTAACAGAGTCCATCGAGTACTAATTGATATCTGGGTCTCCAGACAATACTTTACTAAATGAAATGACAATTATAACAAATTAAAATTCACTTTACATACTACTTCACCTATTTGGTATGTATTATGCATGAAGACCGAGAGTACATTGCCTCACTGCTCCGGATTTCGGTGTGTCTCAGAAATTGATGGACAGCTTCAAGATCTTCCTTTTAGTGCATTTTTTCCCCCTAAACCAGGGGTCACTTGGGGGCTTATCAGAAATAGTATATTTTGGTGTTACTTACATTAAATAACTAATAAGAGCTGTTATTTGTTGCAGATTGAGGCTTTTTTCATATTTGCCTAACGTACATCAAGAGCACTTCTCTACATAACTACTCTTGTGATGAAGAGTTTTTTAAATAGATATGCTACTGTCTAATTACATATCTTATCCTCCAGCTCCTGGCGACCACATATCCTACATAAATACCATTCATATCTACGCCTCATCATGACAGTTATATATTAACCTGTTGCTCTATACGTGACCAAACTTGGAATTTTCAGACTTCCATTATTTTGCCAAGGCCCAGTTGACCTTGAACTAACATCAAAAGACATGCAGTATGTAATGAGGAAAACACTGGTAACATTTGCCTGTTTATTGAATAAAAAGGATCTCCATCTCCTGTCATTTCTCTTTTTAAAATTCTCAGAACAAATAACATTGGAAATAATATAATACAAAAAAGGACAGGCATATAAACAGAAAATCTGAGACAAAAATAATGATACTATATTCTAAAATTAAGAATGAATTCCTAATTTTTGAATATATATTTAATTTGAATCAGTGACCAATTCTATTAGGGAATGTGCATTTGTCTGTGCTTTGGTGCCCTTCGATTATTGTTTGTCGCATTGCAAATATATGCTACCTTCTCACAGGAGGATACGATCCTTTTAGAAATACTTTTTCACTAAAAAATGTTACGATGTAATGAGAAATGTGGAGTCATGCTGTCAGTAATGTCGCCTCACATTTTTCATTCTCCCACTGATCCCCAAATCAGAATTCTTTTATAAGCTTCATATTTGTTTACCTGTTTGCATGGCTCTTCCATTCAGTAGACTAATTTCTGAGCAACAAGTGGTGCAATAAATTTTTAGGAAGCCCTAGGCTTGCAGGGGTTGGACCAATAAACTGTTTGCATATGAATTACTTTGCTAAAGCACAAGTGATAGAAAAATGGATACGGTTGCAGTTTACTTTTAGAAACATTTTCTCAATTTTGAAGTTTAAATGCATCCCCCACAATTATGTCTGTATGTGTTTATTTGTTTTTCATTTTCAATGAAAGGTCAGAGTAATTATCCCAGAAATAAACACTTCAAAACTGACATTAGTTTGTAAAAAAAAAATACATTTGTGTTAGTAAAATATCAACGTTTAACAAAATCTTTCATTAGTCTTAAATTATACTTTTAGTAGAATTTAATATTCAAACATTATTCTCATTTGTAACATTTTTAATTCGGAATGTTTGATTTCAGTAAGTATTAAATAGGCTGCCAACATCAGATATAATAGAAAAATAACTTCTAAGTAACACTCTCCAATCAAATTATTTTTAGTTCAAGCACAAAATGATGTTGAATATTTGTATATATATTTATAATTGAATATAGTATATTATAAATTAGATTTTATATTTATGAGTTTCCATTTCTACAATAGATTATTTTCTTCTGCCCCTACCTTATTTATTTCCTTTCTGTGTTCCTTTGAAACAATCCATTTTACCATCTGAGCCATGCAATTTAACAAATTATCTGTGAAAAACATGCCTTGACATAAATAAAATTGTTGAAATTCTTTTTTTTTAAGTGATTCTGACTAACTTCCCTATGAAGTAGTGCGAACCTTTCTAATTGCTAAACCCTGTTTGATGAACTACTATGTTTGATTGGCAGTTAAAAAAAATTCTTTTTTTCCTGAAATGATAAATTTCAGACATTTTTTCCTTAAATTTTAAGTGTTGGTATATTTTACTTTTTGATATGTTATATATCGCTGAACATTCCTCAGGTGCAAAAATAATTGAAAAAGATTTTTTGCAATTATAAAGATTGGTTTTTCATTAAGTTTATTTTTTTGTTTTGTTTTGTTTTGTTGTCTTTTTTTTTTTTTTTTTTTTTTTTTTTTTTTTTTTTTTTTTTTTTTTTTTTTTTTTTTTTTTTTGTAGAAAAGTGGTTTTGCACAGTAAATGAAGTGCCAATGCAGACAAATGTAACCAACATTAAGCTGGCCAATAGAATTCAACAAACTGCTAAGGTCATTAATATAATTTGTTTTGGCACTGTTACATTTCCTAGTGCTACTCTGAGTAGTTTGCTGGGCACATCAATTTGTTTTCGGCTATTGTGAAATTGGATATCTTGGCTTTCATCCAAAGCACCCTCTCAATTTGCATATCTTTGTTATCATTTCAGGTTCTCAGAACATACTGTGGACTATCACACCATCTGCACCAAGATCCTCACATCCAAACACAAATTAAAAATGAAACTGTAAAATTTGCAAGGAAACAATACAGACCTTTTATCTCATTCTCCCTCTGTTCATTTTCAAAAGAGAAACTTGCTTGTAGCCAAGCATAGCAAAAAAGGCTTTTATTAATTGGACTGGCATCAAGCATGCATACATAAAATTGTTTATTTTTTCCCTATAAAGGGGTTGCCTGACATAAAAGGGTCTTTGAAGATGACATTCAGATTTTGACATTTGCATGATATTGTATAAATATCAGAGGTAGGAGACTTTTCTGACAAACCAGATGGGTCAAAAAAAAAAAAAAAGAAAGAAAAGAAAGCAAGGAAAAAAAGGCACTACCATAGAAAGATGCTAGTCCTTTACGTAAAGGATATTAACTTCTCCTCTAAGCTAGGAATTATTAGGCAAGAAAAACAAACATATTTGTTACAAACCAGAGCTTTTATTTTCCTTTTAAGAGAATTCTGATCTTGGGAAAATATAAAGTTTATTTTTGAGATATAGTCTATGTTTCAATTATGAGCACATAAGGTATTAAATCTTGGCCTTCTAAGTCCTATAGTAATTAAGTTTTATTGTTCAACTCATTACTGCTAGATGGTCTTAATTTTGATTGTTGGTTCTGCTTTGGAATGTTTTTGAAGGATGGAAGGGCATTCTGGGCCCTTGTATTCATCAACATCTGGATTATGCAGGCACAGCTTTTTTACTTCCTTTTGTGATTTCTGAATGCAGATGCAGTCTGCTTATAATTTTTCACAGTGATAAGAGTGTCCCTCCCAACCCTCATCAGTAGTTCTGTACATTAAAAAAAAAAAAAAAAAAGTAGAAAAAGAAAAAAAAAAGTAAAACCACCTAGATGGCACTTAGGGGCGAAGGCAGGAGAGCATAGCAGACAGATGACGAGGAGATTTGCTGATGGTGTACTTCCATATGGATTTCAAATGCCGGCAGAGGGAATCTCCTCCATCTGAGTGTATAATAGAAGAGCACAAATTTGATTAGACTCCTTGACCCTTGGTTATCAAACAAGAATCAGACGCAGTCAGCAAATTGTGCACAAAAGTCAGTTTACGTATTCGGCCTTTAAAACAGACTGTTCATTCTTCAGGTCCCTACAGCTTGCCCATGATTTTCTAAAGCCTTCTCTCTCACTGTGATCTATTTACTACTGTGGATCTCCTGGAGACAAGGCCCCATGCTCTGTTTCTGTAAGACTTGCCTTTCAGAATAACGCTACTCTCCTGTTCTCCAGAAGAGTCCAAAAATGAAAAGAAAAACACACGTCTTTTGGAGACAATGGTCAGATGTGGCTCAATTTGAAGGTCAATACAGGGTAGATAAGGAGAGCCCTAGGTGAACTTCAGGAAAGTCTTGCACGTGTAGACAGCTCACCAATTGTTTGGTAGTCCTTATTTCAATCTTTTTAAATCTTCCATTGCATCACCATCAAGTTCTTTCTCTTTCCTGACAGTCCTCCCTTCTGCACTCATAATATAAAACTAAACTTTTCTTCGACTCCTTCCTTGCTCAGAAGCCTTATGGCTCCTTCTTTGCAGTGATCAGGTGATCTAGATCCCACTTCCACACCACTTTCAGGAACACGCTGCCTTCATTTTTTTTAGATTCCCTTAGCTCTTAATGTCTCCTTTTCCTTCATCCTTCCTTCCCTAATTCTTTACTTCATACTTCTTTGGTTTTAAATAAAATTAACAGGAAATGAGCACAGTGAATGAAATCACATGGATAGTAGAGTCAGGTGATATTAGTTCTACTTAGATCAAGTCCCACCTCTCATGGCCTGGTCAAATCCCCTTGCTGCGGGGAGGGTGTGAACCTGCAGGCACTACCCGAAAGCCAAATCAGAGAATCACTTGCTTGGGGCTGGCAGGGTGCAGTTTTTCTATTGGTGTTTGGCTGGGGTAGCTAGAGGGTATTTCCAAAAGGTTTTCTGTTGTTAGGACAACCTTTTCCCTGTCCTTTAGCCAGGGACAACAGGCTTTTCTTGGACTATTTGTTGTGGATACTGGTTAGCAGTTGTAGTTGGTGGCTTCTACCAATCCCAGTCCAGGATATATGGGAGCGATAAAAGAAACATAGGGAGCTCCCTGCATGTTGTTCCTCAAATCTGAAGGTCCCTCGGCAGTTCACTTTCCTCTTTCCACCTTTCTGAGTCTTCCTCTACTGATGTGTTGTGTCGCGTCCAGCATTTTATAGTTAAAAGAGGGAGGACTGAGAGGAATGGACTGCTCTGTCCTGGGGTAACTTGCTATCCATTTTTCCACCTTTGGTTATTTCTCTCACTTGTTTGGATTACTGTATTTTGTTGATTATTATATATTGCCATCAATAAACATGTACTGATTGCAAAAAAAAATACTGGGCTCCATTCACTCATTTAAATCAGACACAATTTTGCATCTTTTGCTCAGTATTAATCTCTAAAACCTTCTTTGCTTTTTCTACTTGCTTCTTTTCCATTTTTGCTTTTTGCCTCCTTCCCCAGCCATTAGTGCTTTCTGTCTCGAATACTATTTTCACCATCGCTGGTCATCTATCTACATTTTCATCAAAAAATCTCAACTTTTTACTTTTTTAAAACTGAAAATTAAACAATGTCTATTTATTGTACTGATGATGCAAATGGAATTTGTTGACATCATGGTCTCACAATATCTCAAGTTCTGGAAACAACTTATAATGTTCTTTTTATTGGTATTGTGAATATACAACTTCCTAGACAATTAGAGGAAGGAAACCACATTTAATGAATTTCTACTATATTCCAGGAACAGTATTTGGTGTGCCTTTTTAATCTCTTCCAACTTAGGGAGTCCCTTCAATTAATAAGAATCTTTTACCTCTACTATTGACTGCTCTGAAAAAGAAGTACATTTCTGTCTCCTAGCTATACTTAATGAGAATAGTCAAATATCTTAAAGACCCCCTAAGCTTTACAATTTATGTTCCTTGGGGTTTACGATCTATACACTTTAGGAACGAACACAGAAGAATATATATGGCTTACTATATAGCATTTCAAAAGAACTATTTAAAAGTAAAAAACTGTAAACTAATAGTTCATTTTATTTGTTTTGCAAAACACTAAAATAAAGGTATGAGCCTGTTTAATTCAGCAAATAGAGTTGTGGTTTTTATATAGTATAAAAATAGATATTGACCTTTTGTCTTTGCCTTTCCAAGTCTATCTACCTGAAAACTAAAAAATAAATAAATAAATAGAAATAAAATAAACTATTTTATGGTAATAAAAACATTTAAAACCAGAGTTCATGGAACATAAGTCATACTCAGAAAAAAAGCCAGAGCATTGAATATCTATAATAATACAATGATAATAAATGGAATAAGCTTTCAACTCAAAAAGTTTGGAAAAGAACAAAATAAACCAAAGGAAAACAGCAGGAAGTAGAAGATAAAGAAGTAATTACAGAGAAGTTACTGAAAACATAAGAGGACTAATCAATAAAACCAAATGCTGGTTCTTTGAAAGATCAATAAATCAGCTAAATAACTAGCTACCTTCATCCATACAAAAGAAGAAAGCACAAATACACAAGGTAAAAAAAAAGTTAAGGAGGAAATCATATTTTATACTAATGAAATTTCAAAAAAAAAATACAAAAGAAGCTATTTTTTTCAAATATATTCAAATTCATTTGAAAACCTAAATGAAAAAGATAACGTTCTAGAATAATATAATTTAGCAAAACAACTCTAGTAGAAACAAAATTTCTATTCTGACCAATATCCATAGAAGGAAGAAAATTATAAAGCAAATAATTTATGATAAGCCCAGATAACTTCATAAGGAAATTTTACCAAACATGTGAAGACCAGATAGTTATAACACTACTTAATGTACTTCAAAAGATAGAAAAGGAAAGAAAATGTTCACTTTTAAAAAGTGAATAGACTGTAACAAGGACTAGGGATGATACACAGTCTGATAAAGAGAGAACAGCAAAGAATGCAGAATCTCACTTATGAATAGTAATAAAACATTTGCATGCCCCTTCCCCAAAAGGCAAAGTCAAATGATAAAATATGGTAAATAAAAAATGATTGATATCCGTAATACATTAAAAAGCTGTTAAAAATTGATAAGAAAAAGACTGACAACCTGCCAAGAAAATAGTAAAAGATATGAAAATATGGTTCAAAGAAAAATTAATACAAATGGCCCTTGAACTCTGAATGCACACTCAACTTCACTCCTAATAAAAGAAACATAACTACAGTGACACGGAAAAGTTTGAGCATCTACCCTGTTGGCGATGCTGAGAGGAATGCCTGTTTCTCCTACATAACTAGTGAAAATGCAAAATGGTATAGCCCATGTGGAGGAGAATTTGATGTCTAACAATATTGCATATATACTTATTCTTTGATTCAACAACCTTACCTCTAGGAATCAATCACTAAAATGCAGCAGCAAAATAAAATGTAACAAATGTATAATTTTATTAAATGTGGCATTATTTTTATTAACAAAAGATTATGAATTTGAATGTCCATCAATAGGGACTGGTTGAATAAATAATAATATATCTACACAGGGGAGTACTATGCAGCTATAAAAAGGAAGGAAAAGATTTCCATATACTGATATGGAGTTATTTGCAGAATATATTACAAGGTAAAAACAAAAGCAAGAAATAGAAAAATGCATATAGTATGTCACCTTTGTCACCTTGTGTGCAAGAAAAGAAAGAAAAATGGATATAGTCATATATATGTATATGTATGTAATAAATATTAAGAAAAAATATTGTTACTTATTTATAAACTAAATAATGATAGATTTTAGCCCCACCAAACATGAGACAACCAGGCATCATATGGCTTCTCTGCTGATGTGATATACCATAATGTACATGCCACCAACCATAAAGTCATCTTCTCATCGACCAGAACATATATGAACCTGAATCTAATAAAGACTTCAGCTCTTACTTCTGAACTACTGGTATCTCTGGGATACAAGAACAAGTCAAAGGTCACCACAAGGCCACACTTAATCCAATCTAGAAAGTGAGATATTTATATAGGACAATTGATCTCATTTCTTCAACAATTCGGTGATATGAAAGCAAATTAATAACTAGGTAAGAGATAATATTCTAATCAAAAGTTACTTAACAGTAACTTAAAAGATATAACAACTCAAATGATCCCACTAAATATAGATCATAATATATTCTAGAATAATTCTTAAGTGTTGCTGGCATAAAAACATTATTTGCTGATTGGTTGATTGGTTTTTGAGATGCATACCGATGTTCTTGGTGAGAGTGGTTGAAATGATGTGCTATCTGGGATATCCTTTAGAATACTCCAGAAAAGTCAGGGGTGAAGAGGGAGAAAGAGAAAAAGGTAGAAAAGTAAAGAAAAAGGCAAACACCACACAAGGTTTTACATTAAGCTTGATTATGGGTCAATGGTGGTTCTTCATATTTTATATATTTGTTTACATGCACAGATTTTCATATGAATGAAAAAAAAATAAGGCAAAGGTTGTAGAAAGAGCCAGCTTGAGAACCATATTAGTCTTGCCATAAGACAAACCACCCAGCCATAAAATAGTAATGGCGTATACAAATAGGTTACATAGATCTGGAGTAGGCTGGGACAGCCCTGCTCCACAAGTTTTTTCCTAGGCCTGGGATGAAGTATCAGCAACTAATTGGAACACATTCTTCCTCGTAGTGGAAGACAGAAAGAAGCTCCAGGAGAAGTAAGCAGAAAACACAATGCCTCCTTGGCTCCCACTCAGAATTGGCTCTACCACTTCCCCCATATTCTATTGGCCAAAGCAAGACACATTCCCATGAGCAACTAATACCAATAGAGCAGGGAAGTTCACTCCTCCTGGGGAAATCTGGGCAGAAGTGGGGTTCTGGAGGAGGAGGAAGAGAGTGAAAACTTACTGAGCAACAATGGATTACAAGGCATAAAATTTAGAGTTTGATTTGGATAATGCTCTTTAGTTCATAAGGATGAAATAAATGAAGGAGCAATGTAGACAGCTGGATATAGGATTCTGGATTTCAAGGAAGAGTTTGGGATGGAGATGCAGTTTTCCATATTATTAAATAATTTACCATTGCTTTCACCGAGTTGCCATGATATTTTGGTATTAAATATTGAGAAAGCATATTGACAAGACTAATCATGGATATTCTCCAAATCTTGATTAGAAATGTGTAAAGAGGTTTATATAAAATAGCGGAATTCAGATAAAATACAAATAGATTTGTGAATAATTTTTCAAGGCTAATTGATTCTGCTACATAATTTTAATCCTAGTTTAATTTTCTGATTTTCTGAAGTAACAAAATGGCAACCAGTGAAATGTTAGGGAATCTCAGATTCAGAAGGACCAAAGGTGTCATCTACTCCTAATGCTTTCTCATTCCAGAAGTTCCTTTGGCAACATCTGTGCAGATGGTCATCCAGACACTGCTTGTCTACTTTCAATGAAGGAGACCACATTATTTTACAGAATGCCTTACTTGGTCTTTGGATGATTTTCAGTGCTGCGACACTCCTACATCTTGCCTCCATTAATATATTTACTAGCATTGTCATCTTACTTAGCTTCACTTTCTTCAATTGGAAATAGTAATATCTATTACATTCCTTCCCTTTGTGTGGTTTCAGAATCAGTATCTTGAGATCTTGCTTATCTTGGAGGAGTTATTCTCATGCTTGGGGGCTCATGAAATCGCCTGGGAAAAATGGAAAGCCTGAGCCCCACACCTGGGGAATCTGATATATGTCAATGGTGTGTCCTAAGCATCAGAATTGTTTAAAGTTTCTCAGGTGATTCTAAGGAACAATCAGAGATGAGAACCACTGATCTAGGGATATGAACTGTGTAAAGCAGATAAATGTTCTTTTAATCACGGCTTCTTTTGTGGGCTAAAATTTGCTACTAACTTTAAGTTTGTAGAGTTGTTTGCAGTAAACTACCTTCAGAGAAAAAGATTTATTCCAAATGTGTAAATGGTAACATAAAAAGAATTTCAGGGAAATTCAAGAAAAGGTGACATGGTAGGTAGCACTGGTCCTCACAAATACTAGGTGTGGAGTTTTCTTTTGGATGCAGAGTAACTAGGTCAATACACCTACACTCTAGTTGATGGGTTCTCAAAATCTAGCATGCATGGTAATCACCTAGGGGGCTCATTAGACAGTTTTCTAAGCCCCACCCTTACAGTTTGTGATTCAGTCAACTCAGAGTTGAGCCTGAGAATTTGCATTTCTCAGAAGTTCCCAGTCGACGCTGATACTGTTCATTTAGGGGCCACACTTAGAGGATACTGTTCTAGTCATTGGCTCCTTTTGGACCTCCATAAATTTGCTTCATCTGCTATTTTGATTCTATTCCCTCAGTCCGTCTATTTGCCTAAGGCATTGTTTGTCTTTTTTTTTTTTTTTTTTTTTCTTTTTAAAGTCCTCTGAATGATTCTGCTGCAAGATGAAGTTTTAGAACCTCTGGTCCATGTGCTTGGCTTGTGTAGCACTTGACCTCACTGCCCCCTCTCAGGTTCTCTCTCACTGACCACTGGTGGTGATATGAATTACTGAAAAGAAGCAGCTAATTGGCCCAGTTCATCTTTTCACACCAGACTGTAGGCCACGTGTAGCTGGTCAGTTTTGGCATGGCCAGATATTCAGTCAACCATGAACAGGTTCTTAAAGTGTGGCCCTTGAACCAGTAACAACAGCATCAACTGGGAACTTGATAGAAATGCATATTCTCTGGGTGGACCCAAGACTCCAATCAGAAACTCAAGTGTGGGGCCCCAGCAATCTGTTTTAACCTTGCAGGTGAGGTTGTTGCACACTAAAGTAGAAAATCACTACTGTAGAAGAAGAACCTAACTTAATGCTCAATGACCTCGAATGTTATTTTATCTCACCTCAAATAGCATATGCCGGGCCAGTGGCAAAATTCATCAAAATGCTTTTAAAAATATAGAATTTTGCCACTAATTTGCACTTCATTAAACTCCAATTTTTATAAGCTCTAAAATATCCATTTCTAAAAAAGATATTTTTAAAAACTAAAGTAGATCTGTCTTTGAGACCATAGGCCTTATAGTACCACATTTCTACACTGTCTGTGGTTGAAACCTTATATAAACAATCTTGCTTCAGTTTGTAATTGCGGAATCCACAAGGGTCAGATTGGCAATAAAATACTCCACAACTTCCATGGCAGTGAACATCTGGTATGTAATTTTACATAAACAAATTCTGCTTTGATGAAACTTAAACCTATGAAATTTAAACAAAATGGTGTTAGGGCTGAATCCCAAAAGAAAAAGAAAGGAATTTGAATTCCTATTTTTCCTTTTTTGAAACCCAGGTGCACATTAAAGTTAGTGCCAGGACACACACTTGTGTAATTTGGCTCAAGTGCAGATTTTCCTGTCTAACGACATTAGACTGGCTACATCAAAATAACCACAGGTCTCAAGCAGAGTTTGGTAAATTCCATCCTTCCAAAAGGGGAAAAAGGAAGGAACTTGCCTAGGTAGCCAGTAATATGCTCAGCCGCACTGTAACTTTCAACTTGATATCTACGACTACGTTGAAGGAAAGCAGTGTTTTTTACTTTGGATTGAATTACTGACTCAGCCACTCAATTCCCAGAATCTGTTTTAAGCAGACGCCTATTTCAGATGCTGTAGCGAAGCAAAAGCCAAAATATTACTCTTCATCTTATCTTTACAAAAGAATTGAAATAAAAAGATGGACATGACCATTCATTGTAACTCCTATAGTATATGATCTACAATGATGAAATTAGATTGGTAGTTTCCTTAACATGTATTTTTTTTTCTAAAATATGTTAGCCTCAACTATAAGGTTTTCAAAAACAAATAAAACATAAATATGAGATTTATGTTTTTTGAGATTTAAAACTCAACCTAGTATATTTAGTAAAAGGGAAGGAAGACAACTAATGATCATAATCATTGCATTTATACCTTTAATAATTATGCCAGCTCAACCTCTGTGAACTCAGTGAAATCCTACATAGCTCTCTCCCACCTTCATTGGGTTCCCCTCTTCTCTCAGGAAACAGGGGAGGATTACACATCTCTACCCCCTTGCAGTTATTTGGAACCATGCTACCAGATTTAGCCCAGGGGCAGAGAGCAGAAGTGACAGGGGTCACTCCCAGCACATAAATACATTTGATTGCTCTCTTCCTATGCTGCAGTGAGTAAGGAGGCCCACTATGGCACATGGGGTAGTGGTAACATGGCAGTGACTCTGTTAATCTGGGTTCCTAGGTGACTGTATGGAGCAGAGCTTTCCTGACAAACACATGACAAACAGGTAGCATGAGTGGAGTTAAACATTTATACTATGTTTTATTCAACAAAACATATAACAAAAAACAGCCCAAGATGCATTAGCTGAAAACACTAATTTATAATTTCTCATGATTCTGTGGGTTTGCTGGGAAGTTCTGCTGATGTCACCTAGGCTCACTCTGGCTGGGGTGGGTGCTTCAGTTCTCTTCCACGTGGTCAGTCTCTCTCCATATGGTCTCCCTCCTTCACATGTTCTCTCTCCACGTGGTCTCCTCCCTTGGTATGGTCTCATCCTCCAGGGACTTTCTACACGGCTTCCTTACCGCATGGTGGCTGTGTTGGAAGAGAGCAAAAGCAGAGGCCACCAGACATCTTAAGAACTAGGTCTGTAATCTGCAGATGCTGTTGGTCAAAGCAAGTCACAAGGGCAGCCCAGATCCAAAAGGAGATTCCACACCTTCCTGGAAGGTACAGGGAGGGGAGGCATTGCCATGGGGTTAATCCACTGAGACTTTGGGGTTATTTTTTGTTGCAGCAGATCCCAGCCTGCCTTGCCTAAAACACTCTGCTTGTATGTTTGTCTTAGGGACTCATTCGTAGGTTCTCCAAGGTAAGGAGAACAATAAAGTCCTATTTCTTTATATATATACAGTTCACAAAATAATCGTTGAATTATAGTTGGCAATTCACTAAAGGCTTATTGAATAAATGAATGAAGGTTTTACTTATGCCAACAAGGAAAATATAGCCTGAGGACATTAAATCACAGTGTAGAGGTCAGAATATAATGTCTGACTAATGCAGTGTAATGATATTGTGCATGATGTCTATTTACTAGTATATTGCTTATATGTAAAATAGGCTCATATACTATCTAATCTTTTATTCTCTCAGACTTTCTGTGAGATATGAAAAATTGGATATTATTAATACAGTTTTGCAAATCAAATACTTGAGTCATGGAAAGGTGGAGAGAATATTCAAGATCAAATAACTACAGAGTCACAAACGTTCAGCCTGTGACTTAACATTCAGTCCTCTATTCATACATGACTACATTATTACATTGGAATTTGGGAAATTGTTTGAAAGTGAAAATAAAAGAAGTGAGATGAATATGTAGGGAGAGTGCAGGTCAAGGCAAAGATTTAGAGGATGATAAACACATTCAGAGGAAGACGGCTTTATGCTGTCAAGAAAAATGTGGGTAGGTAACAGATACAATGGATAATTTAATTAGTTGAAATGGATAAATGTGTTTAAGAAGAGTATACAAAAATGAAAACATTCAGAAGAAGCAGTGCAGATATGCATCTGTCTATGTACAAAAGGCAAGTGACACAGATCATGAATCTTCTCTGCTAAATTGAGCATTTACAAAAGAGCAGTGTATGTGTCTTCAAAGAAATAACCCATGCAAAATAAAAAAAATAGGACTTTGGTCAGAAAGCTTTCTTTCAAGCTCCTTTTAGAGCTATATTCTTTTCCCTAGAAGATGCTTTTTTTATGTACCTTTTTCCTCACCCTCCTTTTTATTTTTATTTTAAAAACAGCCACCACCTGAAGCACCTATCTTTTTACTCCAGGGACATTTCACCAGTAGCCGGATGTCTATTGGAAGATCCTAAAACATTGTATGGACCATCTTTTGCCCGCCAAACTCACCCTCCCTTTGTGTTCTTGCTGGGACTTTGAGGGTGTGTGAAAGAACTGAAGTGCATGGAGGAGAAGGGCCCAGAGGGCAGATGGAACACACCTCATTGCACCAGCCTTGCTATGCTTGATTCGGCTCATATTTTTATAATAACTTCCCTGCTCCTTCTCATATTCTCCAACACTTACACACATCGATCTCAAAACAGCAAGAAAATAATCCCTGTTTCTCCACATTGAATAGTCGAGGGCTTGAAATCCTCACCTTCCTTAGACGGTACTCAGTCTTGGTAATGAACTTGTATTCTTTATATATCACGGTTGTTTGCAGAACTGTCCCGCTCGCAAAGAAAAAAAATGCTACAATGAACTAGGATAGAAATTCTCAATCCTAGTTCTCAAAATGAGGACCATATTAGTCTCCAGATACCTTTAGATTAGTAAAATTCATTGAGGAATACAAAGAGCTTTATGTGCATGTGGATTATATCTATTGATCTTTATAGTATTGTAAGTCTATAATTAATTTAATTAGCTTTGGTAAATCTATGGCTTTAAAATATTTATCTCTCAATCCATTTAAAATAACAATAATTATACTACATATTTATGTAAATAACATTTTTTAAAAAATATCTATATGTTTTAAAACAAATATCATTACTGAAGTGAATAGTGTTGTTTTACATTTTTATAAATATATTCAATGTTTGGCTTGATGAAAGATGGCTGTATTGTCATATGTGCTTCTGCATTCATTTCTGTTGTGATATGAAGAGTTTGCTTGAAGCACAGGAAGAAAATCCAGCTTTACACTGATAATTGAAAGGTAGCACCTCATGGACCCTCTGACCAGGTTACAGAGACTCTCAGAGGTTCTCTGATTCTACTTTGAGCGTGTGTGAGTGGGTCTATGTGTGTGTGCATGTGCACACACACACAACATTCATTTCATGCATTTAGTTGTTAGCCTATTGATGGATTGCAATTAAAACCCATTAAACAATGAATGAGTAATATATGATAATATATCTTGAAATTTTAAGTGTTGGGATATGGTCAGCATTTTCAGTAAAGAGGACCACTAGAAACTGAAGGAGTTAGATGAGGAAAAATCTTAGTTGAATATTAGAGATTGGGTAGGACTTGCATAGTCAGAGGAGTCTGGAGGAGAACATGACAAAGGCGTAAAGATACATTCTAGCAGGTCAAAAGGTAGGAGAAATACCTGTCTGTGTTCTGTTGTTTAGAAATCATGTGTGTGGTCCACCCTCATACTTTCTATTTAGGTATTCACTTTTCCCTACACTGTAATGTATTTATATCAAGTGCTATTTACATTGTGTTGCGAGGGAGCACATAGAGTCTCTCTTGTCTGAAATGGAGGACCTGACTGTTTCCCTCCATCCTGGGACACAGGGAGGAAGACAGGTGCGATACACAGAACCGAGGGATGAATGGCTCCTCCACCTCAGGTTGCCAATTCTGGCAACTTGGGCGAGTGATATGTGATAGCCAAGCATGACTAGACAAATACTAACATCTTAGGTCAACATCCAAGTCCTAACCCGATCACGAACCTCCTCCCCAGTTCCCAAATCAAGCCACAACTCTCTAAGAGCTTCCCATTATGATTACTTCCAAAATAAGTGAGTTTCAAATAATTTCTGAAATTTAAGTAAACACATTAAAAATTGAAAGGAGAAGCAAATAGGCATTCCAAGAACAATAAAAGGCAATTCGTACTATTTAAAAGCTTATTCTCTTGGTTACTAGAATAATATTAATACTATGGAGACAATTTATTGTCCATGCATTTAGATAGGATGAGCATCTCCTTGGATGAGAAAAGGCTTGGTTTAGACCACTTTAGGATAGAAGTCCAGTCTTCCCAGGCCTGGAATGCTGTGAACTGGCTCCCCTGGTTCCATGAAACAGAGAACAAATGCTTTGCCCGTGACAGTGCACTGAGAATGGAGCCAAGGACACTTGAGGGGCTTGCAAGGGAAGTGAGGGGTTCCCCGTGGCAGAAGGAACTTGGGGAAAAGAAGGAATGGTAAAGGACTTATTCATCAGTCCCACTTCTGGGTTGGTTCAGGATGAATCACAGCTCATGGGAATTCAGGGTCAGGGTTAAAGAGAAAACTGACGTGCTGGTTTCATTCATATGAATAACAGAAAAGTTGGAGATTTGCCATCAGTTAACTGCTTTTATAAGCATGATTTTGTTTTATCCACACAGCAGCCCTGGAAAGTAGGCAAAGCAGATGTTATTTCTTTTCTAACATAGAGGACAGAAAAATTCAGAGAGAATTAAGCCTCATAGAAAATGATTTAAATTTTTTCTTAGTTCTTTCAAGGATGGTAGCAGCTAGTAACACTTTAGAGAGAAGTTAGGTCATTACCAATGATGGAAGCTTTGGAGAATTGGGGTTTAATTTTCTTGTTCTAAGTGTTTGAGAGATGCTAGACTTAAGAAATGAATGACACAGGGTAAGAGAGATTGGAAGCTGCTGGCCTCGTATTAAGACTCTTGCAGTTGGACTACTGAGCCAAGATGGAACAACAGCACAAGCTACTGTGTGGTAAATATCACGACCCCATGCTTAAAAGAACTTTAAAGTCTCCTCTCAAGTGCAGACATGTCTCTCATGATCTGTCTTTATTTCTGGCCAAAGACCGCAGGCAGTTTCTTCCATGTTCTCTACCTTGTCGAAACTCATGCTGTTCTCGTGGAACCTGAGACAGAGTTGGGCACCATTGATCCAGCAACCTCACTCCTTCTTGTACATGCTAAGTATCAAGGGGAGACTGATAGAAGCTAACAAAAGGTGTGGGGAAACCACATAGATTTAAAAGATCTACAAAGCTCTTACTGCAACAATGGTGGAGAGCCATTAAGTGCATAGCAAAGGTTGGTCCTCAAGTTGGGATGAGTGATACCAAAGAGGAGAGAACAAAGATTCCAGTCTTTAAGAGGTTTCGATTATATTATATAAATATAGGTGAAAGAGTCATGTTTACAGTGGGAATTAGGGAGATGTGAGAGATATAATGGGACAATGTGATCAACACATGTGCACAATAAATATATTTTTGATGGGTAATGTATTAATGAGATATTTATCACTGCTTTGGCAGCACTTAAATCAGCTTATGAAGGCCAGAATTTTGTGTTGATAGAGGAAATGAACTTTGAATGAATTCTTTAAGGATGAATAATAGTTTGCCATGATGAATATGTGTGATATACTTCCTGGGAAAAACATCTGCACAGATCCGGTTTTCACATGGAACAAGGACACCAGAGAAAGAAACCTTGATTATGTGAGTAGGGAAAGCCCAAGTTGAGCATTCAAATGTGAATGATGAGTCCCCTAGGATGATAAAAATGATGAGCCAGATGTGAGCATAGTAGTATCTTCATAGAACTAGCTACATGACAGCCTGGGTGGGTTGGGGAAGTGATGTATGTGAATCTGGGACCAGTGAGGAAAGAGAAACCATACAGTAATTTGAATAAAAATTTTAATATAAAGAATTACAACCTATAACAGGGGATTGGAGTAGAAATCATCAAGCTAGACCAATAGGCTGGAAGTCAACTTTTGTAAATATAGTATTATGGGAAGACAACCACACCCATTCATTTCCAAGCAGTCTATAGCTGCTTTTGAGCTTCAACAGTAGAATTGCACAGTTGTAACAGAGACGTTATAGCACACAAGGTATAAAATATTTACTATCTAAACTTTAAAAAAGAGCTTTTTAACACTTAGATTAAAGTAAGAAGGGATTGGCTAGTAAGAAATAAAATGAGCCCTAAAAATGTAGAAATAAAAGATATAAGATGTAGCCACTACCACTGGGGCTGAGATAGAACACATGCTCCACCCCCAGTGGGAGATACCCACCTGGTATGAGTGGGCACAGCCCATGGCTCAACTGATGGCAGAGACTTGCTTGGGTACCATGCTGGCAGAACTTACCAGAAATATACCTTCTGGAACTTGCTAGAGATCCACCTTCTAGTGTGAGGAAAACTGTTCATAAAGAAATGTCCAGCTCTGCTACAAAACATTCTAAGACAGGTACCAGGAAAAGTGCTGGCCACTGGGTGCTGCTGGCTGCCATGCCCTACGGGAGCCTCCATGCTGCAGGAACTTGGTGGTGGAGCAGCTCTGGGTGCTGTAGGAGTGGAGTTCGAAGCTGGAGAAGCTGTGTGCACTGCGGGAGCTGGATGCTGGGGGAGCTGCCATGGGAAGAGCCTACCAGGTGAGCACTCCAGAACCAGAAAGCAAAACTCTTTCCTTCAGCAATGTCTCTCCAATGCCCTCTACTGATAAAGTGTAACTCTATGCCAGCTGGCCAAGCACAAGTATCTGAAGGGCCCAGATCCATTTTCAAAGTGCAAGCAAAAAAAATGGACTTTGCTGAGAGACAATACATTGACAACTGGCGCATAATGATAAGTGAGGTAGATAAGAGCCTGCACGACAAAGGATTTTGTAGCTTGTATTCTATCCTGTGTGTAGGAAATGCTTTAAAGTTAAAATGAAACATAAAGGGGTAGGTTATTTTTGTGTGTGTGTGTGTGTGTGTGTGTGTGTGTGTGTGTATTGCATATTTGCATATGCATGTGTCTATATATGTGAGACATGCTTATACATGATATTTTATAATGATAAAGAAAGGAAAAAATATATACTATGTTTAAGTTAGGTGTTTTTTCCCCCTTAGTTTACTGTGCATTAGAAATAACTTTTTTTTCCTAGTCAATGGTACTTGGCTACAGAAATATGTTGGATTAATTCAACTTGCCTCCAACTCTTTAACATGGTATTAGGAAGTGATACACCAATTTGAGATAAGCTTGTAGCTAGCGTACACAATAGACCAGATATGATTGTTTGAGATAGGAAAAGTGAGGAAAGAGCAACATAAATGAGTTTCTCCACATAACTTGGAACCACACTCAACTACAGATGAAAGAAGGATCAAAAGAGCCTCTCTGTAAACCCCTAATCTACCTCGTTTATTCCATAACATCTGGTAAACTTTAAAAATCACTGAAAAGAATTTCAACAAATAAATTATATGATCAGTTTTGTATTTAAGTATTATCATACTATCAATGGTGAAAGACATACTGGAGGAAAACCAGCTAGCAGACAGTTTTAGTAGTTCACTCAAACTCTTCTGTGGACAAGATACAAGCAGCTTGGATTTCTGAGTCCCTGCTTAGGATGGAGTTGCCTGGGAAGGCCAGTGGACCAGAAAAGACTTTACATCAGAAAGACATAAATCTTTCTGTGTTAAGTTACTGAAAATGTTGGGTTTGTTTGTTATCATAAGAACTTAGCCTTTCCTGACTAATACAATGGGCAAGGTTGAGATTATACCAGGAGATCCTTAGGCAGGAAGATAAGACTTCAGATAACAGAACTCCAGGGAACATGAATATTTAAGATAGCAGTTTTTAACTTAGAGTGCTCATTAAAATTGTCTAGAAGATTTTCAATTAAAAAATCTAGATTCTACCTCAAGAAATTCTGATTTAATTGCTCTAAGATGAATCCATGCATCAAGCATCATTAGTTTGTCAAGGACCCCCAGGTGATTTCAACGTGCAGCCAGGGCTAAGAATGACTGATTTAAGAAATGAGCAAAGGCAGAGAAGATCACGATGAAGGCTTGAAGAGCACAGGATGTCAGGGTTGGCAAAAAACATCAGGAGAAAGGGGTACCATGAAAACCAAAGGAAAGGTCAGGTTCAGTAAGAATGGAATCATCATTAATGAAGTAAGGAATGCGGTTCATTACACTTTGCAATTAACAGGTGAGCTTAGCGAGAAAAGTTTAGGTGAACTAATGAATGTAGATGTTATTACTAATTCCATGAGAAATCAGGAAATGGGAATGGAAAATAAGTAGTGTTCTTTATAGAAGTTTGTAATTTCAAGAGAAATATGGATTGAGTGAGAATAAGGAATGAGGGTAGTTTTTCTTTTTTCTCGTTGTTCCTTCAGTTTTTCCATCATTTGTTTTCATTGACATTTAAGTATAAAAACATAAGTGTGCTGTACAATAATAATTTTTCATTTAACCACCACACAGATGAAAACAGAGAATATTTCCCATCAAACCAACAGGGAACACACCTCTTCCACATCAATGCTTCTGAGAGGTACTCTACTGACATCTGTCATTATCATGGGATAGTTTTACTTGTTCATCTTGATACAAATTGAATCATAATGTATGTGACCTTTTTTTGCTGTGTTCTTTCTTTCAACATTATATATTTGAGATTTATCCATTTTGCAACACATATCAATACTTATTGTTCCTGTAATTATGTGTGAAATCCCACTGTGTGACTATTCCACACTATGTTTCCTCCACCCAGCCAGACTACCACTCTCTGCTTGGACTCTGTTTTCTCATGCAATGGCTAAAAACAAAAACAAAACAGGCATAAAGAGAAAGTCACAAAGCTGTGGGACTCATCTTGTTTGCCTTCCTTCTCTTAAAAATCATAGTCTCACATTCATTGCTGTTCAAAGCCTCCAAGATAATTGATATATTTTGTCCAGCTTTTACATTGTGTGCAGTGAGAGAGTAAGTAAAAACCCAACTCTGCATACTCTGCTATGAGCAGAAATTTAAGTCCTGTGTCTTATTTTGTTCGGTTTTAATGACAGAAAATACTAGAGCATTATTATATATGGAAGGAGTGGATGGGGAGGTGGTGGGGCTGTAATGTTGTAGAAGCAGAAGAGAGAAATCATTGATAGGTTGCTTTACAGAGGAATTTATGAAGGACATTTCTCTAGAGTAGAGGTAGCTGGATTTGTTTTTTAATACTGCAAGAACAAATTCCTTTCTTTAAGAAGAAGAAAGGAATCTGTGCAGATTTAAATTTGAGGGATGACACTGATCATCCCAAATAGCCCCATTTTTCAGGTTTTTTGTTTTTGTTTATTTTTTAATAATACGTATAACCAGGTCATGTGTTGAGAGTCAGAGGGACAAGGTTGGAGTCAGGTGCTCCAACACGCAATGTGCATGAGGGCCACCTTGATGATAGCGAAGAAAGTCAGAGGCTGTCAGCATAGAACCACAATGAAAGGCCATTAAAGTTGGAAATAAGACAACTATATTAACAATGTGTCCGGCTTCTTTATTTGTTGTCCATATTCATAGTCTATTAGTTTGGTAGGGCTGCCATGACAAAGTGCCACTAACTGGATGACTTAAACAACAAATTTATTATCTCATAGTTCTAGAAGCTAGAAGTCCTAGATTAAAGTGTTGGCAGAGTTTGTTTCTTCTTAAGACTGTGAGGAAAGGGTCTGTTCCAGTCCTCCCTCCTGGGCTTGTAGATGGCCATCTTCTCCCTGTGTCTCTTCACATCTTCCCTCTGTGCTTATCTGTGTCTATGTCCAAATTTCCCCTTTTTATAAGGATGTCAATCATGTTGGATTAGGGCCCACCCTAATGACCTCACTTTGACTTGATTACCTCTATAAAGATCCTATCTCCAAATAAGGTCACATTCTGATATACTGAGATCTAGGACTTCAACATATGAATTTTGGGTGGACTAAATTCAATCCATAACACTTAGCAACAGGATTTTAAGCCATTTTTATACATCACACGGTATAAGGAGTCAAGTTGGGACAAAAGAAAACATGACTATGAAATTTACATAGAGCTTGGATAAATGTAGCACTTGTAATAAATATCCTGAGCATGGTGGAGCACCAAGCAGAAGTGTCTGCATGGGGGTGGTGGGGTGATGGTAGTGGCTCGCCCAACATGCAACCAATAAGGGGTGCTTTTCCGATAGGTAACTTAAAATTATTTGTTGGTCTAAGTTCTAACAATTGCTGTAGTTATATTTAAGTTTTAATAAGTCAGCTTCAAATTCATGCATTTCTATTACTCATGTTTAACAATCATTGTACTCAACATGGCCATTAACTAGGAGAACTTCTTGTCAGCACAGCCCTAAGTGGGCCACATGGAATTATAATGGTTGCCTACATTCATTTCAAGATTAAGTTTGTAACGGTTTGAAATAATTCAAACTCACTTCAGGCACAATTCTTGTCTTTCATCTCTGTGGTTTTAGATATTCTCTTGTTCAATAGTAGGTTTTAAATAAACTAAATTATAATAGTTTGATACTATAAGACAGAAATTGAGTTCATTCAATTCTGAAATTCTCTTGGAGTTTTAATTTGTGTTTAAAATGTAAAGAAGTAAAACAATGAGAGCTATAAGGTGTAACATTTGTGTTTGTTAAGTGCGAATTTTAGTTTGCACACAAATAATTACTGAATGTAAATATCTTGAAAATTGAAATTTATTGCTTTTAATCAGTAAATATTTATCTTAAAGCTAAAGTGAGCATCAAGAAAGTACTTATTATTACTAATTTCTTTTTCATGGAGAAAAATTAAAAAAATGATCCACTTCAGGTGTCCAATATGCTAGATACACACAACTGCTCAAGGTCCTAGGATGAAGCAAAATTTATGTCTGAACATCTTAGCATTCATCACAAAAGAAAATAAAATAGTAAATATTTTGGTATGTTTTGGAAAAAAAAATAATGAATTTGGTAAATAGTGTTGCTTTTCCTGGTAATACAACCTAATGGAAAGTGGCCCCAGGGATCACTGTAAAGGTCACACCACGTGAGGTAGCAGGGAGTTGACAACATGCTCATAAGAAATTGGCAGCAAGTGCATTGCCCCGTTTATGGAAATGCCATACACACTTGGAAAAAGTAACCTTTTGTGAGTAGCCAAGAAGAAATAATCTAGGTAGGAAGCTTTCTTGCTTGAATCAAAGGAAAAATTGGGGATAGTTAGAAAATTACTTCCCAAGGTGCCATTTGGGGAACATCACTCTGCAAAATGCCCCCTAGAGCAAGTCCTCTGCCGTTGAGTAGGATCAGGAAATGGGGTGTTCTCTGTCATCACTCCTATCCCTTGGAGACTTACAGAACTCTTTAGCATGTTAGGAACTCAGAGAAGTCATGGGGTTAAAGAAGCTTCTTGAACTGGAGCCCAGTGTTTCACATACTCGATTTGAAATAACCCCATTTTCTCCCCACCCCCACCCCAAGATAGTATGCCTTAGAATTCTCCTTCTTTAGAAAACAGTTTGGAAATGAAGGTATTTTATGTTCTTCAAGGATTACACTGTGATACTTCTCCTATTCCTTGTAAAGAATGGCAGAGGGTCTCTGCTGACAATTACCTCAATGAGGACTAAAGATCCACAGGTCCACCCTAGTGGACATGGCTGCAGTAATGCTAGCTTGAAAATACTTTAAAGTTGTTATTACCAATAGTGTTACACTGCCCCCCAATTTTGTAGTACCACCAATTTTCTCCAAGAAAGAACCATTTTTTTGAAGGTAGACATTGTCTTGTAATCAGAAGGTAATACTTAGTAAAAGGCCTTTTTTCCCCTTGATTGAGAAAAAGAGCTTCATTTTTGCCTATGATACACTGTTTATGTAAAAAGATTTCTGAAGGAAGCTAGCCAAAAGAGATAGAAATAATGTACCAAATAACAATGAAGAAAGTAAAACAGAGTGGTTATAAACATTTTTATCATGATAACAAAGCAAAACAATGTTCATAAGTGCTACCGCTATAAGGAGGGCAGTTAGAGAAGACCTTATTTTAGCAGAGTAGAAATGTCCCTAAAATTACAAAAAGTGTAATTCAGACACACAGCTCCTTTTCATTTTTATCATGAGAAAGCTCATCATTGCATACACATTTGCTGAATTCTAGGACAGAAACTTGTCAGGAAAAAGAATTCATGGAGAAAAGAAAAAGTTCAAAAGCAGTCCAAATAGCCTTCAGCAGAAGTTCATGAGTTGAAGGAAGTGGTCAAGCTACCAGACATCTAGGAGTCTAGCAGAAACACCACTATTTTACAAAGGGCAAAGTTGGATATTTTTATGTGCTCAGTTATGTATTTTGATTGAAACTTTGGAAATTTAGGGAAAGAATTTTCTATTAGGATTCATGACATACAGCTCAACACCTTTTGGGTCGAGGCTGGATAGAGACTACCTGTAAGAGAAAGTTGGGAGGCCTCTGAGAGGAGGAAACAGGATGAAAGAAGAATACTGGGAAGGCCTAGAGGACTGAGATATTCCTACCTGGTGGTTTTCAAGTAGCCTAACTTTCAAGTTCTACAATATGACTAATTTCAAATAACCGGAGATGACTGAAAAGACAAAATATAATTGGCAATTAAAACCAATAATTAGGAAAAAAGAAGTCCACCAAGTCAATGAATGAAAAAAAAAAAAAAACATTATTGTGTAGTGCTTAAGAACAGTCACTTTACAGCCAGATGAATGCAGATTTAAATTACAGTTATACCACCTTACTAGCTGCAAGATCTTGGGCAGTTTATTTAATCTCTGAAATAGTTTCCATAATCATATAAGGGGAAAAATAATATCATGTGCCTCCCAGGATTGTGAAACTAGATTTGAGGTTCTTAGGACAATGCTTGACACTTAATTTCTATTTTTTGAACAATT
>RJWJ010018334.1:0-31609 GCA_004363605.1 Indri indri | reverse complement strand
CCGGAAGAATTAAAGGACACGGCTCATTCTGCAGCCTTGCTGGCACAGCTCAAGTCCTTCTACGACGCGCGGCTGCTGTGCGATGTGACCATCGAGGTGGTGACGCCTGGCAGCGGGCCTGGCACAGGTCGCCTCTTTTCCTGCAACCGCAACGTGCTGGCCGCCGCGTGCCCCTACTTCAAGAGCATGTTCACGGGCGGCATGTACGAGAGCCAGCAGGCGAGTGTGACCATGCACGATGTGGACGCTGAGTCCTTCGAGGTGTTGGTCGACTACTGCTACACGGGTCGTGTGTCCCTGAGTGAGGCCAACGTGCAGCGCCTGTATGCAGCCTCCGACATGCTACAGCTGGAGTATGTGCGGGAAGCCTGTGCCTCCTTCTTAGCCCGCCGTCTCGACCTGGCCAACTGCACCGCCATCCTCAAATTTGCTGACGCCTTTGACCATCACAAGCTACGCTCTCAGGCCCAGTCCTATATAGCTCATAACTTCAAGCAGCTCAGTCGAATGGGTTCAATTCGGGAGGAAACTCTAGCAGATCTGACCCTGGCCCAGCTGCTGGCTGTCCTGCACCTGAATAGTCTGAACATAGAGAGCGAACAGTGTGCCATGTGGCCATGCAGTAGCTGGAGGCAGCTCCTAAAGAGCGGGGTCCCAGTGCTGCGGAAGTGTTCAAGTGTGTCCGCTGGATGCACTTCACTGAAGATGATCAGGACTACCTGCAAGGGCTGCTGACCAAGCCCATTGTGAAGAAGTACTGCCTGGACATCATTGAAGGGGTCCTGGAGATGTGCTATGGTGACATGGACAAGTCTCTGGTGCTAGTGCCAAACAGCAGCAGCAGCTGTGTTGTATCTGCAGCAGAAAATCCACCCCAGAGGCTGGGAATGTGTGCCAAGAAGATGGTGATCTTCTTTGGATGTCCTAGAGATCCCTTTCTCTGCTGTGACCCATACTCAGGGGATATTTAGAAAGTGTCCTCACCTTTGACCTGCCTTGCTCACACTAGGACTGTCACTACCTTAGCTTTCTGTATCTCTCCAGACCATGACATCTATCTTGCTGCCCAGCCGGGAAAAGACCTCTGGGTGTATAAACCAGCCCAGAATAGTTGGTAGCAGCTTGCAGACCGCTTGCTGTGTCGTGAGGGCATGGATATGGCATACCTCAATGGCTACATTTACATTTTGCGTGGGCAAGACCCTATTACTGAAGTTAAATTGAAGGAAGTGGAATGCTATATTGTTCAGAGGAACTAGTGGGCATTAGTGGCTCCGCTACCCCATTCTTTTATATCCTTTAACCTAATGGTAATTCAGAACTATCTCTGTGTTCTCAACAGTAGGAGTATGTTCTGTTATGATCCTAGCCATAATATGTGGCTGAAGTGTGTTTCTCTGAAGCCACGTTATTTTGAGGAAGCATGTGTCTTCAATGATGAGATCTATTGTATCTGTAAGATCCCAGTCATGAAGGTCTACAACCCAGTCAGAGGAGAATGGAGGTGGATTAATAATATTCCCTTGGTGTCAGATATTAACAGTTGCCGGATTATCAATCATGGCCAAAAGTTGTTGGTCATCACCTCACGCACCCAACGATGGAACAAGAACCAGGTGACCGTGTATGAATATGATGTTAGGGGAGACCAATGGATTAATATAGATACCACATTAGGTGTCTTGCTGTTTGACTCTAACTTTTTTTGCCTCTCAGCTCATGTTTATCCTTCCTGCCTTGAACCTGGTCACAGTTTCGTTACTGAAGAAGATGATATATGAGGTGGATTGGACTGTGAGTCAGAAAGTATAACTTCTTTTTCTGATGATGATTTTTGGACGAACATAGCACTTCAGTGAAATGCACAGGATTAGCAAAATGCACAGGATCACAGGGTTTGTTGTAACTAAATTGAATCACTAAGTTGTCTTTACTGCTATGGGAAATACCTTAAAGAGATATCTTTTCTGTTCCTGAGCAGAGTGGGGAGTTCATTACTGCAGGTTTGGTTTTAACACTCCAAAGAAATAAAACTAATAATTTTCTGTGCGAAAATCCAATATTGATTTGATTATTTAGTATGTTCATTTTGTTACACTAATTTAGTCTTGTAATAAGTTTTATATTGTTGATTGCGACAAGTGCTGTAACCTTCAAATTTTAATTTTTATAATAGAAAAGTGATTGGATAGGAATTTCTATATAGATATGATTTGAAAGCTTACATTTTCCTTTAGAACATTAGGGAACAGATGATGTTGCATACCATTCCCTCCATATCTGAGACATATTAAATAACAACCTGGTCATCTCTATCCAATGGGATCAACCTTTTACATTCTCACCTCCAAAGTTAAAATTGCTGCATGGACTTACTATTTTATATCTCAATCAGGAGTACTCTTTGGGGGAAAACTAATCCTTAATTCTGGGAAAACTATTTAAATCAGACTTATATAAGTGGCAGGCAAAAAAAGTTCTTCCAAAATGGATGTTTGTGACTTAAAGAATGAGAAGAACCAGGAATCTCAGTTGTAAGCAACAGAACCTTAATTTAAATCATCTTAAGAAAATAAAATAGAATGTTTTGCCTAATGTAACTCAAAAAGTCCAGCAATGACATTCACTTCAGGCACAGCCTAATCCAGAGTCTCAGTGTCTTCAGGACTCTCTTTGTACAGAAAATATATCATGGGACGTTTTCTGTCACTTTATGCATTGGTTAGAACACAGGTTGGTTGTATGTAATAGAGAATCTATAGTTAAGTTTCTCATATAAAAGTACAATTTGTTAAAAAGTCACCTGAGACCCAGGCTTTTCTGTCTGCCTGTTTCTGTTATCCTTAGGATGTTGTCCTGGTCCAGATGATTCACCGACATGTCTATGTTCCAGCCATCAGGAAGGAAGGGGAAGAGAAGGGTATGATCCTGTCTTATAAGGGAAATTGTGCAAATCACTGCTGGTTCATGAAATTGGCCAGATCTTAACTATATGGCACATCTAGCTGCAAGGGTGCCTGGGGGAGGTAGTTTTTATTCTGGGTCAACATGTATATAGTTAAAATTCAGGGGTTCCTTCTTGTAGAATGAAGCCAAAAGGCTATTAGGTTAAATAGCAATCCGTACTACCCCATCTATGATTTTGTCACATGACAGCCAAAGTGATTGCCAGGATTCTCAAGACCCATATCATACCAGCTTAGAAACCACAGTGGAAAAAGGCAATATTTTGCAGTAGCTCTTATGGGGAATTACTCAGAGTCTTAGGCCCATATAGCATAATGGGTCTGTGGCCATTTCCTGAACTACCTGGGCCATTGCCTTCCAGACGTGCAGGAAGGTGAAGGGTTCTGTCAGAAGAAGGTGACTAAGAAGATGGCCAGACTGAGGATGAGCTATTTTGTAAGCAGCTCATGCCCCTGAGGACACAGGTGGTGGTGGTGGGGGTGGGGGGGATCAGGTGGGGTGTGATGGAGGATGCTGATCGGAAGCTATAGGTCCTGCAATGCTGACGTGCAAAAGCAGAGCTTGCACCCGGGCCTCCAAAGGTCCCCTTTGTTCTAGGCTGGGATGGGGCTGGCCAGGGTCTTAACAGTTGGCTGTTGCGGAGCCTGGCCATGCTGGAGGTGGATGCGTGGCATGAGCAGCACCAGAAGCGTGTAGCTCCTCTGGACCATGGTAGCAAGGAAGGGACTGGGAAGGGTGAGGAAACTGAGGCTCTGTACAAGGCCTGAACTTGGGTGATTTGGAAAACACCCTTTCTAGGGGTTTCTGCAACCAGCACAGCATGGGTTAGGGCTCCCACCGCAGAAATACTTGGGGAGCTCCCCAGGCTCCTGCTGCTGCTCTGTACAGAAAAGACAAGGGCACTTGATCGTGCTTTGATGAAATAAAGCCTTATAGACTAAGTGTACTGGTCCTGTAATCATCATAGACTGTTCCAACTTCCCAACTGGAAAGAAAAGGGCATTGAGAATTGGCACTGTATAATCAATGGTAGTATTAATTATCTTAAACAACAAATGTTGCTTCTGTTAGGAAAATAAGAGCTGTTAGAATTATAGGTTAATGACAAAAACTGGAAATTTCTCAGAGCAAACTAGGCTATCTACAATATTCCAGCATTTTCTGTGCCTGAATCTTTTCAGTCCTGTGTGACTGTAATCTACTTATTTCCCTCTTTACTGAAGCTCAGACCATTAGACACAATAGTCTATTCAATATTTAGTTTCTTGTCCAGTTCTTATACTGACTTCAGATTAATCGTAGTTTAGTCAATATACACATATAATGTCATTTTTGTTTATGAAAACTTCAAAAAAGCTGTCAGAGAACATTTTGAATAATTGCTTCTGTCAACTACATGATATCTTTTATTATAATTTTCATTACAAATAACCATACTCATTTTAAAAATTAGCAATCCTTATTTTCATATAGAACCCTAACCTCTGTCAGCAAGTGAAGAGTATTACTTCAGTTATTAGTTGGTTTTCTTTTCCTACAGTGAAACTCCATTCTGTATTTCATTTCTACTAAATCTCCTACAAGCTTAAATACAAGATTTTTCATATATGCTGTGACCAGGCTCTTCTCTGTATTTTATACTAGATACTGCTTATTCAGTATCTCAGACTCATTGCTTTCCTTCCTGTAGGGCCCTTCTCACATGCTGGAAGTATTCGGTTATCAATTTATTTACTCTTTATTACACATCTTCTAGACTACAGTGGAATGTCTACACCATCATGGCAGGAACCATGTCCATCTTTTTCAAAGTTCCTAACAGTACCGGGCACAGCATTGACACTCAATGAATATTTGTTGAATGAAAAAATAAAAAATGTGTTTGGTGCTTGTTCACATTTATATGACAAACGTGCATTTATAGTAATCACCTTTTTGTCAGTTTTCCAGCTTTGAGGGAGAGCTATTAAACTGTTTTGTCTGCTTGTTATAGCAACACACTGGCCTGCAGAACTACAGGTTATTTCTGATGTGCATATTCTACCAGACAACCAAACATACTATTTTCAATCATGGAATAATGATGTTATTATAAATCACATTTCTCACTCTGTGTATTTCTCTGTCATTTATGAAGATGGTGGAGAATTAGAAGGGAAACACAAATCTATTCAAACCAATAAAAAGCTGAGGGTGAGGGACAAAGCAGTGTGACACACACCTCCACTCCCCACCCTTTCATACTTCCTTCAGGTTTCTCCACTTTTCCACAAGCACCCATGTATTTGGTTGGGTTTTCTGTCCACGTTGTCAAGGGTATTTTGAAAGGTAGTTGCTACATAACAAACTCCTGAAGAGCTCTGTCACAGTCTACATATTTCCTCTTTTGCTCCTTGTTGCCTATTGCTTAAATTTCATGTTAAATTAGCAAATGATAAAGTCTGACAAAAATTGAGATTTGCTCCGAAAAAGGTACTTGCCCATCCCCAGTCCTTCCACACACATTTTAAGGGCAGGAACCACAAAGGGTTTTCTTAAATTGGATTAGGTCATCACAGAACACTCATCATTCGTTCAATTAACAGGGTTTATCTGGGCCATTCCATCAGCCATGAATGTAGTTTTAAAAAGGCAGAGTTTATTTTGTAATGGCAGATACGTCAAGGGGAGTTTATATGGGTTATGCTGCATTTTCTCTTGTAGGTTTTGGTCATATATACCCATAAGGAGAGTCAGGCATCACTCAGATTCAATACTCACCAGTAAACAGTCTCAAAACCTCATCTAAAAGAAGTTATATTGCAATTAGCTCATCTCTTGGACTCTTTTGGCATTATAAAAGCAGTATAGGCTTCAAATACATTCAGCCAACTTCCATAATACACATCGGGGGCACTCTCAAGAGGACAACGTGAAAGATAAGAAGGGGCAGTATGGGGAGTGGGGTCAAGATTGGAGATCTTAGTATCAGAACCCCTGGGATATTTTGACTTACATATTTGTAAAAACTTCATTTTAGTCTTTTGAAAATCTCCACACTTTTTCATTCTTTCAAATAAGCACTGAATACTACACAACACTAGGTCAGAGGTCAAACATTTGAAACAGCTAAACTCAGGTATCTGCCTGCTGATAAAGACTGAAGGTGGCCTAATGAAACGGAAGTTTTGCCAGGAGAGTATCAGGTGTCCAGTCACACAGATCCTGCAAAGATTACGTGTCAGAGAGTTACCATACCCCAGGTCTAGTTCTCTTATTGTGAAGTTTGGCTATTCAATTATTGCTACACCTTGATGTGGTTGAGTTTGAGTACTGAATCGTATTAACCAAACCATTAAGAATCAAATATATAAAAGCCAAAAAACTGAAATATTAATTTACAATTAGAAAATACAACTTTCAAACAGACTAACTAGATACTGGTGTTCCCTGATCAGTACATATTCTTGCTGTGCAATCTTTGTGAAAGACAAAATCTCACTTTTCCTGATTTCAAAACTTATTACAAAGTTACAGTAATCAAGACAGTGTGGGGGTACTAGCATAACCTCTTACAGGCATGAGAGATTTCATACAGACCAGTGAAACAGAACTATTAAGTCTAGAAATAAACTCACAGATCTATGATCAATTGAATTTGAAAAGAGTACCAGACCATTCAATGAGGAAAGAATAGTCTTTTCAGCAGAGGGCACTGGGGTAACTAGATATTTGCATGCAAAAGAATGAAGTGAAGTTGGAAATAAAGGATGAAGTTGGGCACCAATTAAAAACAAAGGGAAAAGGACTTAAATAGACATTTCTCCAAAGAAGATATACAAATGGCTAAAAAGTACATGAAAAGATGCCCAGCATCAGTAGTCATTAGGGAAATGCAAATCAAAACCACAATGAAATACCGCGTCATACCTGCTTGTGTTACCTCCCTAACAGAGGGGTTCATTTGCTTGGTGGGTATCAGGCAAATAGACCCCACCAAGTCAGTTATAGCATGGGGGTTTTATTTCTTGGCACAAGTAAGGATCACATGGGATGCGTCCCAAAGCAGTGTGTCCCTGGAAGGGGGGGCGGCAGTTTTACAGTCAGAGAATAATGAAGCATGATCTGATAGGATCTTGCGATGGGGTGATGCCAGGAAGCATGCTCTCACTGGATCCTGCTGTGGGGTGACACCAGGGCTCGATCTGATTGGATCCTGGATCCTGCCATGCAGTGTCCACTTCTTAATTCATTCCTGTTCCCAGCATTTAGGTTCCATCTACGGTTGTACACTTGGTTCATCTGGACATGCTCAGTTACATGACCTTCAACCTGGAGTACTATGGCAACTGAAAAACAACTCACAACTTTGTTACATAAAAGTTGAGCCAGATTGGTCTGGTGTGGTTAAGCTGGGATATAATAATAATAATAATAATAGGAGCCAGGAGCAGTAGTTCACACCTGTAATCCCAGTGCTTTGGGAGGCCAAGTCAGAAGGATCATGAGGCCAGGAGTTCAAGACCAGCCTGGACAACATAGTGAGACCCCTGTCTCTACACAAAAAATTTAAAAATTAGGCAGGTGTCGTGGCACACACCTATAGTCCCAGCTACTCAGGAGCCTGAGGTGGGAGGATCTCTTGAGTCCAGGAATTTGAGGGTGCAGTGAGCTATGATCGGGCCACTGCACTCCAGCCTAGGTGACAAAGTGAGATGCCATCTCTAACAAATAGTAATAGTAATAGTCATAATAAAAGGAAAATAGCATGCATTGGTGAGGAATTGGGACCCTCATACATTGTTGGTGGGAATGTAAAATGGTACGGCTACTGTGGAAAAGTTTGGCAGTTCTCTAAAAGCTAAATATAAAATTACTATATGGCCCAGCAATATATATACATATAAAAGAATTGAAGACAAGGACTCAGATACTGGTATGCCAATGTCCATTGCAGCAAATCACGATAGCCAAAATATGTAAACAACCCAGTGTCCATCAACTGATGAATGGTTAAAGAAAATGTGATATATATGTCCAATGGAATATAATTCAGCTATGAAAAGGAATGAAGTACTGATACATGCTACATGGGTGAACCTTGTAATCACCATGCTAAGTGAAATAAGCTGGACACAAAAGGACAAATATTGTATGATTCCACTTGTATGAAGTGGAGTCATATGAATAATGTTATGAATTATATGAATATCTAGAATAGGCAAATTCATAGTGATCAAAAGTAGATTAGAGCTTATCAGGAGCTGGGGATAGGGAGAAATGGGGACTTACTCCTTAAATGGTTACAGAGTTTCTTTTTGGGGTGGTAAAGGTGTATTGGAAATAGATAATGGTGATGGCTGCACATTGTGAATGTAAATAATGCCACTGGATTGTACCTTTAAAAATGGTTAAAATGGTAAATTTTATGTTATTTATATTTTTGCCACAATGAAAATAAATAATTTATCAAAAGAGGTAACTTTTAAATGGATATTTTGGGTTTTTTTTAAAGTCACAGATGAAATAAGAGAGAATAACTTCTTCAAATCAGTAAATAAAAATGACATTTTAAAATTTTAGTTTAAGCTCAGTAAACGAAACAACGTATTTATTATAGAATTAAACATCATAGAATCCCAAAGCACAGTAAGTTACAAACTAAGTGTATAAAATGATCGTATAATTTTGTATGTGAGTCCTAAGTCTCTGTGGTGCTAGGAATCAAATCACTGTCTTGGCTTTTCTCCTACTGCTCAGACTCTGTTCTATCTACATCATCTTTTCAGCCTTCTAGTCAGTCCTCTGCTCCTCTCTTAAATGTTTCTGACCCTCTAGCTCCTGTTTTGGCCGTCTTCTTTCTCCATATCTCTGTTTCTGTACTATTGCATTCAATTCTGGTTGGATGTTGATGACTCCCAAATCTGTATCTCTAATCCATCTTTTCTTCTGAGCTACAGAACCATATATCCAGTTATCTCGTTCCACAGCTATGCCTCATACTAAACGTGTCCCAAACAGGTCTCTTGAGCTTCCCCTAGTCTTGCTTCCCTCGAGCTGCTTCTCCTTACACACTTCCTATTTTGACGGATGGCCCACTGTCCAGTTGGGTACCCAGACATCATCTTTCTTTCCGCCTGCCTCACGGTCCACATTCATGCAATTACTAAATCCCATTGACACAGCTCCCAAAATACAGCTATATTCTTCCCACTTTTCTCCATCTCTCCTGCCTTCACACTGGCTCGTGTATATGCTGGCTCGGATTTCTATAATAGCCGCCTAACTGGTTTCTTTTCTAACTCAGGATTTATTACCTGGGGTTCAAAGACTCTCCTTCCCCAGAGTATTTGTAGGTAGAATTCAGAGGGTTCATGAATTTTGTTGGGAAAAAAAATTGGTATCTTTATTTTCACTAACCTGTAACTAAAACTTAGTGTTCCCTTTTTATGAACATAAGCAATGAACCACAATAGTATTAGCAGTACCTGTAACTTTACTACTACCTAGAGGAATTGTAAATACATTCGTATGTCATTGCAGTTGTTGCAGATATCTCAAAATATTATTTAACTCATTAGTTCTTTGAAACATGATAGTTACTAAGACCTACTGCTAGATCTTCTTAATGTGTAAAGCAGCACTTGTAATACTTATACTTAAAAAATATTTTGATAACTATTTTAAAATAATTGGTTTTGTTTGTAATCCTATGTATTTTTAATGGCTTTGCGATGTAATTCACATGCCATATAATTCCCCATTTAAAGTGTATAATTCAATGGTTTTTGTAAGTCAAGAGTTGTTCAACTATCACATTTTTTTTATCACTCCAAAAAGAAACCCTATACCCATTAGCAGTTACTTCCCATTTCCTGTCAACTTCACCCTCTCCCCCAAACCTAGGCAATCACTCCTCTATTCTCTGTGTCTATGGACGTTTTGTATAAATGGTATCATACAATATGTGGTCTTTTGTATCTGGCTTCTTTTACTTAAGCATTATGTTTTCAAGGTTCATGCTGTGGCATGTATCAGTACTTCCTTCCTTTTTATGGTCTGATACTCCATTGCATGGATAAACCATATTTTACTTAGCCATCTTCATTTGATGGATATTTGTGTTGTTTCTACTTTTTGGCTATTTTGAACAATGTTGCTGGAAACATTCATGTGCAAATTTTGGTGTGAACATACATATTCAGTACTCTTGGGTATGTATGTTTAACTTCCTGAGAACTGCCAAACTGTTTTCCAAAGTGGCTGCACCATTTTGTAAAATAACTTAAAGTCCAACATCAATGTTCCAATTTCTCCACACTTACGTTTGTTATTATCTGTCTTTTTGATTATAGCCTTCCTCGTGGATATGATGGGCTATCTCCCATTATGGTTTGGACTTGCATTTCCCTAGCAACAAATGGCTAATGATGTTAAACATTCTTTTCATATACTTCTTTCCACTTGTGTATCTTATGTGGAAAAATGTTTTCTCGGATCCATTGCCCACTTTTCATTTGGGTTATCTTTTTATTGTTGAGGTATAAGAGTTCTTTATATTTTCTGGATATCATTACATTATCAGATATATGATTTGAAAATATTTGCTCCCATTCTGTATGTTATGGGCTAAATTGTATCTTTCCACCTCCCAATTCCTATGTTGAAGTCCTAACTCCTAGTACCTCAGAATGTGATTGTGTTTGGAGATACCTTTACAGAGATACTTACATTAAAACAAGGCCATTAGGGTGGGCCTTAATCCAATGGTCAACTGAATTTTAACAAGGGCACTAAGACTCTTCAGTGGTGGAAAGGATAGTCTTTTCGACAAATGGTCCTGAAACGACTGGATATCCACATGCCAAAAGAATGAATTTCTGACTCCTTCGTATACAGAACTCAAAATCGATCATAGACCTAAATATAAGAGCTAAAACTAGAAAACTTTTAGAGAAGAAAACATAGGAGTAAATCTCCATGACCTAGGTTAGGAAAGACTCCTTACACATGACACCAAAAGCACAAATGTGAAAGCTTTGTGTATCCTTATAGGAAGAGGAGATTAGGACAAAGAAACACTGGGAATGTAATGGCACAGAGGAAAGGCCATGTGAGGACACAGAGAGAAGGTAGCCATCTGCAAGCCAGGGGGAGGCCTCAGAAGAAAACAAACCTGCTGGAACCTTGATCTTGGATTTCCAACCTCCAGAATTTGGAGAAAACAAATTTCTGTTGTTTAGGCGATCCAGTCTGTAGTATTTTGTTATGGAAGCCCCAGCAAACTAATACACTGTGTGTTATCTTTTCACTTTCTTGATAGTGTTCTTTGAAGCACAAACGTTTTTAATTTTGATGAAGTCCAGTATATTTTGCTTTCATATTTGTAAAGTATAGGAACATTCCACTTACAGTCTACTATCTTTCCCAAGTGAGAAGAGGAAAGCCCCAAAATGCATTGTTCACCTAGACAACAAATGGGCTATGAAGAATTATGAAATATTTCTTCATAATGAAGGGGAAAGTCTAAGTTTTACATTTATAAAATGCCCCAAAGTAGACTGAACAAACGCAAAGACAAATCTTCAAATACTATCTCACCAATGCTAAGTTGATTCTCATTAGTGTTAGAAGAAAATAAAAACAATACTTACTTACTCTTTCATGAAGTTTTTAATAAGCTATCTTTTTCTTACATGTACACTAGTAATCTTAAAAAGACAAATATTTACTACCAAAAGTTAAATACTGTACAATTTATGAAAAATATAATTTTAAGAATTTGTAAAAGTAATAAAGGGAAGTACCTACTACTTCAAATGGATTAAATAAGAAAATTCTACTTTTTAAGAAATTTAACCAGAAAATGGGAAATTTCTAATTTGTCTAAGTGAACACCAAAAACTTTTACTGAAGCCAGAGAACTATTTTAGTTCAAGCCTTCATCTACACAGCTTTAAATGAACCTTAGAAAATATTTTCCAGTACATATAGGCTGTTAAAAAGAGTGTATGACTGGGAGAAAAAAGGACTATGTTAGAATGTGAACTCCTGAAGAACAGAGATATGTTTGATTCCTCTTTATATCCCTGGGTTCCTAGCATAATGCCTGGTTCAAAGTAAAATAAGCAACGTTTGTTGCTTCGAAGTGACCTACGGCAAATACACATTGCTACCTTTGGTCCAGTTTTCACTCCATGTTAAGCACTACATTTGAAGTACCTGAGCTGCTCCTGGTTTTTGGCCTTTGACCTTAAATTGAGAAAGGTAAGCCAATATGCATATACTTTCTACATCAGCCTTCTGGCAGGATCCTCAGAACCGAATCATTACTGGGCTGTGCATCTTCTCTTATGTGCTCTGAATCTTATTTTTTTGATAACAGTTAACCTCAGTGTGCAAAAGTAATGCATTTTCAATGCAAGATATGTTCATATGAATAAGAATGGAATAAAGGCCTTGTTTTTCCATGTTTTAAATAACAGATACATAGCATCTTAAATTATGACATAATTAATAATTTTTAGACACTGAACATAATACACTGTATTACAATGCAATGTGGTAAGCTTCCATTTTAGGAACAAAAATAAATTTCACATGAAAAAAAGATTTATTTTAATTCACATAAAATACATTTAGAATAAATCTAAATTTTTAGCATCAAAGTACTTAGAAACAAACACAGACAAGTTTTAAGATGTATTAAGTCTCTATTCTGTCCAAAAAGCATATACAAAAAGCTCTCTTACAATTATTGATCATCACCTCGTTGCCTTAAATTTCTAGATTTTCCATTTTCAATTCTTCTCTTTTTGAAGACTGGGGCCACTCCCTCTGCCATAACTCCAAGATAAGTGACTGTTTTTTCTTTAAATACCACTTTGGGTTCCCCACCACCATCGGCTTCTGAAGTTGATACATATTCATTTTCAGCACTTGGAAGTTCCAAATCTACCTCCTCACTGGAACAGAAAGTAAAAATAAAACCATTACTTGACAGAGTAAGATAAACATTTTCACATAACCTGTCCCAAGACCACCTTTCTAATGATAATAATGAGAAGTTAGAATTTGCTCATTTTGGAGTAGGAAACTATTTTAAAATACTAGTTTTACAATATTAAGATACTGAGAGCACTCTGGGAGGCCGAGGCGGGTGGATCGTTTGAGCTCAGGAGTTCGAGACCAGCCTGAGCAAGAGCGAGACCCTGTCTCTACTAAAACTAGAAAGAAATTAGTCAGACAACTAAGAATATATAGAAAAAATTAGACGGGTATGGTGGCGCATGCCTGTAGTCCCAGCTACTCGGGAGGCTGAGGCAGAAGGATCGCTTGAGCCCAGGAGTTTGAAGTTGCTGTGAGCTAGGCTGACGCCACACCACTCTAGCCTCAGCAACAGAGTGAGACTATGTCTCAAAAAAAAAAAAAAAAAAAAAGATACTGAGCACTTATTAGGTAGACACATGTCAGGAAGACTCCCATCTATTTATTCCTGTTGCACAAAGGATGTATCGTCTAAGAAAATGCTTATGCTTATATATGATAAGCAGTACCAGTAAATGGATGTGGAAACTGATTTTGCCATGGACTGATGAGGACTCTGGAGGCTTACATAACACAAGATAAAAAACAGAATTAGGCCAGGTGTGGTGGCTCACACCTATAATTCTAGTACTTTGGGCGGCTGAAGGGGGAGGGATTGCTTGAGGCCAGGAGTTTGAGATTAGCTTGGGCAACAAGTGAGACCCCATCTCCACAAAAAAATTAAAAAATTAGCTGAGTGTGGTGGTGCACACCTATAGTCCCAGCTACTTGGGAGGCTGAGGTGGGAGGATTGCTTAAGCCCAGGAGTTCGAGGTTACACTGAGCTGTAATCGTGCCACTGCACTCCAGCTAGGGTGACAGTAGCAACAATGAATCCTGTAGAAATGTACTTTGCTCAGTAATACTTGAGTTGCTGCAATATTTGCTCACCCATTTGGTTGTTACAGAAAAATTATTAACTGAAATTGATGGTTATTACCATAATAGTATATTGCCTGTATTTCTACTCTAATAATGGGCTTTATGTGCTAGGTTTTAATATCCTTGAGCCTGGGCAAGTGTACAATCTCTTTAAAATAAACACAATTCACCTGCACAAAACTACTCAGTTTTTTGAGATTGTTAATGGTTTTTGTGGGTATGACACAAATGGTAAGAATTTGAATTGGTTCCTCTTATTATGGTTTTGAAATTATGTCTACTCAGTTTATCAAGTCATGTTTATGCCCTGATTTTATATACTTGTATCTATCAATAAACACTGTGATACTTGGGGGGAAAAAGAAAGGAATTCTGCAGAAATAAGAGAATCAAGTGGATATGCAGAGAAAACCAGAGCTGAGAGACAGAGAATCTGACTTGTTTTGAAAATAGATGCCTTCTATAACTTTTAATTGTGCTAAAAATATACGCTTAATGCATTTTTATTTGCTTTTCCTACTTTCATATTTTCCCTTAGATTGCCAACAATGGTGCTTTCTAAGAATGTCACTTCAGTTGATGAGGTATTAATTCTTGGCTTTTTATTCTTATTTTACAGGAGACAAAACTGAGGCTTAGAGAGAAGATCAATAACTCGGTGAAACCAAACTGTTATGTAAGTGATGGAACTTATATTAACACCCAGGCCTGTCTGACCTCAAACCTACATTCTTTCCCTACACCAACCTGCTTCTAGCCAAAACTAAGAAATGCCATTAGGCAAGCAGAGAAAGACTGAATAATGAAGAGCAGGAGGGTCTGGTCATTGGACAAATGGATCTGTGTCCAAGAAATTTCTATGTGAGAATCATTTATTTCACTGAATCTCAGAGATTTGTCTTATATTTTGACACAGTGATCAAACCATTGTACTACTTCTTAAGTGAGATTATAGGAGCGTTAACAAATAAAGAAGGGTTTCATTTTTGAAATCATCATTCCAGGGAAGTTTCTTAGTGAACGTTAACAAAAGTGGCGGTAAAGTACGATATGCCCTTGTGAAGGAAAAAAATTTGTATTTGAAAGAAAAAAAGGCAAGAGCCTAGAAGCAAAGCATCCCAAATCTGGAATGCTCTAAAATTTGAAACTTTTTGAGTGCTGATGTGATGCTCACTGGAACATTTTAGACTTCTGGATTTGGGATACTCAACTAGTAAGTATATATAATGCAAATAACCCAAAATCCAAAACCGTTTCTGGTCCCAAGCATTTTGGATAAGGGAAACTCAACCTCTACAGACAATATGCCTTCTTTTCAAATAACTTTAGAACTGTTACAAAAAATAATGATGTAAGCACTTCCACAAAACCCTAATTATTTCCAAATTCCAAATTCAAAAACTGTAAAGGTTATATCTGAACACAGTGTAATAAAAGTGAAACAAACAAACAAACAAACAAAAAAACCAAACAAAAAACTCCTACCCACCTAGAGATTTAAAAATAAGACACTATTCTGAAAACCCACCAAGTCAGGAAGTAAGCAAAAACACAATATTAAACTATTTCAAAACCAATAAAATCAAGAAATGTTCATTCAGTTTACGGGCTATATGGGGCAGAACTATATTTATAGACAAATTAATAGCTTTATTTACTTTCATTAGGAAAAACAAGATTCAATAAAAAAATTTGCCTAAAAAATTAAGTGAGAAAAAATATAGGCATAGACTTCCTATTTCCCCTTTAAACAGTGAGAAAGCAATAATATGCAAGCTCAAAATGGAATCCCTAAAATATTCTCATGACAACCAAGTTTACGGATATAACTTACTTATGTATAATCATTATTTATTATGTCTGATAATCAGACTACAACTCTTGCCAAGCTAACATGTCCTCATTCCTGGAGAGGGAACTAACTGTCTAACCTCAAACCTACATTCTTTCCCAGATACCAGTCTGCTTCCAGCCAAAACTAAGAAATGAAGAGGTTCACTACTGGTCTCACATTTGAAGATGTGATTAATGTGAACCAATCAGTGAGCTTTGTCAAGCCTAACAAAATTGATCCCTGGACAGATTCATTTTTTTCCCCTTACTGCTTTGTGGGAAGAAAGTAAAACAAATAAAACCCAGCGAAACAGCAACAAACCACCCAGGAAGTCCTGCCCAAAATTTTCCTATTTTCTCTGTAAAGGAACAAGTTGGTAAACCTAAGTGTGTTTGTGTAAGAAATAAACACATGGGAAATGGGTTAAAAGAAAAAAGACAAGAACAGATACCTCCCTCAACTCCTCTCAATATTCTAAGTATTCATTTAAAGAAAACTGGAACAAAAACAGAGAGAAACTAAGAAAAGCTAGAGGAAAAAAATTACAAAAATAAAAGTAGGTATGAAGAAACAGAAAATCAATTAATAAATGTACATTCTTTTTTTTCTTTTTTTTGAGACAGAGTCTAACTCTGTTGCCCGGGCTAGACTGACATGGCATCAGCCACCTCACAGCAACCTCAAACTCCTGGGCTCAATCGATCCTCCTGCCTCAGCCTCCCGAGTAGCTGGGACTACAGGCATGCACCACCATGCCCAGCTAATTTTTTCTATATATTTTTAGTTGTCCATTTAATTTCTTTCTATTTTTTAGTAGAAACGGGGTCTTGCTCTTGCTCAGGCTGGTCTCAAACTCCTGACCTCAAGCGATCCTCCCGCTTTGGCCTCCCAGAGTGCTAGGATTACAGGCATGAGCCACAGCGCCCGGCCAATAAATGTAAATGTAATAAAACAGACAAATTCAAGAGCTGGTTCACTGAGGAAAAAACAAAAAAATCCTTTGGTAAATTTCTTAAAAAAAAAAAAAAACAAACCAAAATTTAAAAAGGGGATATAACAACTTATGGATAATTTAAACGTACAGAAAGCTTAATTATCATAATAGCTATACTGAATGTCTACTACATGACAGACACTGCACTAAGCACCTGGAGTAGAAATGTTTCCTTTTAACTTTATTTTGTCTCTTCTAATGTCTCATTTCCTTTTTCTTAGCACTAGAACTCCTTTTATTGTTATTTTTTTCCCTTTTGGGAACCACCCCTTTTCAATCCATAACTTTTGAGTTCAGTTCATGTCCATTCAGAATTCTAGTGGTTAGTTCAGGAATGGGATCTGGGTATGTGATAAAACTTAGGACCAATTCGGGAACTGCCAATAAAGAAGCACCCTCTTTTGGCTGGGATCTCCAAATATGAGATAAGCCTAAGGCTTTGCCATCAGATGGGGAAAACCTGCCTGAGAAGGGGTCAACTCAGAGGAAGGGAGAGCAGAAAGTCGGAAACAGACACAGTACCCCGAAGATTTTATTCAAGCCCCTAGATCCAGTCATGCTTGAAGCTACTGCACCCCTAAACATAAGAGAATTTCTGTCATTTGCAGTCAAATGTTTTACCACTGAGCTATAGTCCTGATTTGTCATTTGCAAATGCAAAGGGCACTGGAGTGGATTATATATATTTCTCACAACAAAACCAGTAAACCAAGAATAGTAATCTATCAACTTTGGTTCTTGGTAACTGCAATTTAGAGACAATGTGATTTTTATGTGTTTGCTAAGAGTTAAAATTTATTTAATATATGCTATTCAGTTCAATTATCTTAAACAAAAGTACATGATATTAATACATTTTGTTCTCTGTCACACAGATTAGGCAGAAAGGTCTATTGAAACAGTACTGAGAGATCTTTATTATGTTCTACACTACACATTCATGGCTAAAAATGCAGGCTTGGAAAAGTATGTCGGTAGATGCACTGTAATAATTTGTAAAAATTTAAGAATAGTTAGAAAATTTGCTAGGATTGCAAAAACAAAATAAAAGAGGATATAACGACAAAGATAAGATTTAAAGCCAGTAATGACAGTTCAAAACTTAAAGGAAAAAAAAGGCCATTCTGCATAATGTAAAACTTGAACAATTTACCTTAGTAGATCATAATGCTATAACATTTCCTCAAAAACTGATGAAGGGATGTACTGGTAAATATATGGAAAAAAATTTTCAACCTCATCAGTCAATCAAAAGAAAATTAAAATGAGATACTTTTTGTCAAACTAGAATATACTTAAAAGCTCAATAATAATTAATTCTGGGAGGATCCAATGGGATAGGAACTTTCAGAAACAGCTGATGGAGTATGAATGGTATGCTCTTTCTCGAAAGCAATTGGACACTGTGTATCAAGATTTCAGAATATTCATAACTTTTTTCTTTTACTCACTATACTAACGAGGAAAAATGTTCGTAACTTTTAAATAGGTATTCCATCTCTAGAAACAGTCAGAAATGTGCACAAAGAAAAATACCCATGTAATAATCAGAGTTCATTATAAAATCAGAAAATGGGCCAGGTATGGTGGCTCAGGCCTGTAATCACAGCACTCTTGGAGGCTGAGGTGGGAGAATCACTTGAGGCCAGGAGTTTGAGGCTTCAGTGAGCCCCTGACTGTGCCACTGCACTCCGGCCTGGGCGACAGAGCGAGACATCTCTCAAAAAAAAACCCCCAAACCAAAACCAACCAACCAAATAAACAAAAACAAAAATGTAGAAATAACCTAAATATCTCACAAAAATGGAATAACTGGTTGACTAAAATCAAGGTACATTCGAAAGATGAAATATATAAAAACAATGTTTATAAAATTTTAGTGTAATAGAAAAGTACTGATGTAAATTAAATGGATGAAAAAGATAAAAACTAGGAAAAATACTTTAAAAAGGTTAGCATTATATCTGGGTAACTGAGTTACTCTTACGCTTTTCTTCACTTTCAAGAATTTTCTATAGTAAGTATGTATTACTGATTTTTAGGAAGGGAAAACCTTTTAACGCATTAACTGCCATGTGAGTTGTATTTAAGTCATGCTAGTTTTGAGCCCAGGGCCTCATGAAACATAAGTAACTCACAAATCTCTTCACCTTGGGAGCTGTGAGAAATATTTTTCAAATTGCATATAACCCACGAATAGAAAACAATAACAAATAACAAATTTTTCATTAAATTGGAAAGGATTGTTTTGTTTTCGAAGTTTTTATTCTATTTTCGAATAAAACACTGTGGCCTCAGGGAAAAAAAATTTTTTTCCTAGTGTGACAATGTGTTAAGAAACTAGGTTAATCTACTTATAATAAAGTTGGACATAATCCATCACATATTAAACTGGCTGACTAGGTTAAAATTTAGTAAGAATGGCTTCACAAGGACAACAAAATACTCTTGATAAATTTAAGAAATCTCAACTTTTAAGTATAGGAGATGTTGGCACAGTAGGACTACCTTCCTACTGTAAATCATTTAAGAGAGCACTCGAAGGCTGAAGTAATGGAGCAGTCTATTATTTCTGTTAACTTCAATATATATAGAGTAAATATATTCATCATGGTACCTGGTACTGTGTAGCATTAAATATGTATTTCCTAATATTTCATTAAGTAATATAAATACAACCTGAACATTTCATAATAACATTTTCATAGCAGTCCTAAGTTATAGTACATGATGTCATACCTAGGAAATCAATTCTAATTAGATGAGTATATAGACCTGTCCAAAACTTCCATTATTCTATCTTGTGAAAGAAATATGATCTTGTCATTATAGTTTTAATAATAATTTCACTATACACATATAAACAGAGCAGTTATCTTACCATTTGAAAGCATGTTTTGGAGAACAACTGCTTTACTGACGTAGATACATTTTTTTGCTCACCTGAAGATTCCTTTAAGCATTCAAAAACACTGAAGTGTGGAAGTGTGAAACTGAAAAGTAATTATCTTCCTTTCATGGTATAAATGTTCCTAATAACTGATTTGAACAAATAAGCTAATGTTAATAATATAAATCAGGTAACATCCTTACCGTGATTTTAACTGAGAAAACTGTTCTTTTTTTTTGAATAGTGGCTTAAAAACTTTGAAGTGTTGTAGGCCACTTTTAAGACAGTAACAAAGGAAGAGCTTTTTTCTTACTTTTAGATATCCTATATCTAAAGCATCTATGAAACACTTACTGAATATGCAGTTTCTCTGATAGAATCATGGTGGTGAGTATGAGAATGGGCATGTATACATAGTGTGAGTTAGTGTGTGAATGTGGTAAATAGAAATTTCAAGTTTTGAGCCAGGTATGGTGGCTTGAACCTGTAATACCAATGACTTGTGAGGCTGAGGCAGGAGGATTGCTTGAGGCCAGGAGTTTGAGATCAGCCTGGGCAACATGGTGAGACCCCATTTCTAAAAATAAAAATTAGCTGGGAATGGTGGCATGCGCCTGTAACCCCAGCTACTTGGGAGGCTGAGGCAGGAGGATCCCTTGAGCCCAGGAGTTCAAGGTTACAGTGAGCTATGACTGTGCCACAGCACTCCAGCCTGGGTGACAGAGTAAGACCCTGTCTCTTAAAAAAAAAAAAAAAAAAGAAAGAAAGGAAAAGAAAAGTCATATTTTGGTAAGAATTAAAATGATCATTAGCTTACTTTTTAAAGTAACCATTAATTTATATTTTAAAGTATTTAAAAACATATTTAATTTGAAAAAATAAAAACCACTCTAGAAATAAAAGAAATCAGCCACACTTTTAATAAGAACAGCATCCCTGAAGTTAGTTACTGCAATTTATGGAAGTACTAGGATGTAAAATACTTGTAATAACAATGGGGATAAAGTTCCAGGTACTTACCGAGACTCAACCTCTTGTTTAATTTCTTGCCATTCTCCATATGGGTTTGATTTTTTAAGGGTTTTGGATTTTTCTTCATTTGAACCCAGAGAATTCTGTTTTTGAATACTTTTTTCTTTCTGTGTTTCTGGGTCAGTTCCTTCAGCACTATTTTTTTTTTCCTGAAATGTAAAAGTCAAGGAATAACACACTTCAAGCTAAGCTACCACAACAAAAACAAAATTTCTTTAAGGCTTTTAAAAGTCTTGTTAGAGATTTATGAACAATACATTAACTCACTTAAGAATTTAAATTTGCATATAACACAGTAAACGTATACAGAACAACTCTAATGCTTGATTAGGCTTCTCATTATGCCTAAAATGTTAATATACCATGACCAAGGCTCCCCAAAGCGCCTCATTTTTTAAAATAACATGATCCTATTAATGTCATGAATTTTACAATTAAGGACATAAAAACAGGTATTTTTTTTCCTTTTTTACCTTATTTACCTATCCAACAGTGACGCCCTTTATGTTGAGGCCCTTTTCAATATTATGCCATATCTTCAGACTCTTCTACATTTACTATCTATTTAAAGAACTCCTTCAGCCTGTTAGTCTTAACTGCAATCTATCTTCACCTGAGGACACTGCCAGAGCCTCACTGGCCTATACAACTAATAACTTTGTGTGAATTAGAAAGACACCCCTTTCTGGGCAGAAGCAGCCCTCACCCTCATGGGAGTCCCTGCATGAGGCTGGTGTTTTATGGTACGCCTTCATCTGCGATAACAAATCCCTGTGACCCACTTTTACAAGTGGACCATGGGCTGGATTTTAGCCTCTCTGCAAACTGCACAACCATAGGTGGGTGGCAGGCCTGGGACAGTTTCATTCACAATTCTCTGAATGGACATTAACTCATTCCCTCATGAGGCTGGCACCATACGACTAGAAGGCAGCATCCACTCTCTCTTATCAATCTTGATTGCTTCTAGGCTTTTTTTTTTTTTTTTAAAGACAGGATCCTGCTATATCACTCAGGCTGGAGTGCAGTGGCAAGATCATAGCTCACTGCAGCCTCAAACTTCTGCACTCAAGCAATCTTCCCGCCTCAGCCTCCCAAAGTGCTGGTATTACAGGCATTAGCCACCACGCCCAACCCAGACTATGATTTAATAAAACATTTTTACTGACGTAAAATAGGTCACGATACTTTATACTTCGATCTTCATTACATGAAGATCTCCTCTCCTGAGGCTCATACCACTTTCTATACTGTTCTTTGTCATTCTTTACATGAGCTAACGACCTCTGCCTACTACTCCATATTCACTGATGACTTTGGCAACTCTGGCACCATTTTCTCTCTACTCCTGTTGTCATCTTAGGAAGTCAAAAATTCCTCTGGCCTCAGCTTTGTGAGCCTCAAAACCAATGACTCTGGCCTTGGTTTCCCCCACCTAATATTTTATCTCTTTCCTCATACATAGCATCTGATTCATAGGTAGTATTCAAATAGTCAATCCTTACACCTGTGTTCCTTTTACTTTGAACTAGGTCACCACTCTGAAATGCCCCACCTGTAAAATCTTGAAAGCCAAAGCCCACCCTCTGACCACAGTAGCTCTTCATTCTTTTGGCTTTATGGTTCCCTTACTTCTACTATACCTCCCATCCGACCTCATTATTATCTCTAATACCTTAACTTCTCCTTGTGTTCTGAGTTTGTTGGTCTCTTCTAAAGTGTACGTCCTTTTTTATAGAGCTCCAGCCTACAGCAAATCACTGTAAACATTCCTTTGCTAGCACCCTAAATATTTCTGTCCCTATGTGTGTCTACTGCATAAGACCTAAAAACTTCCTTAGATCTATCCAATCATTTGTCTATTTGCTCTTAAACTTGGTTTGTCAAGTGTTACCAAAAATCAATCACACAACCATACCAACTGATGAGACATCAAAATACAGAATATCCAATTTCGGCAGAGACTTTAACACTGCTTAGTAATATGTTTCCAGTTATTTCTTTTCTTAGCCCCTTAGTGGTTATTCAAAACAAATATTCTGCTACACAGGGCTGATTAAACAATGGTATACTCATACCATGGAATACTGTGTAGCCATTTTGGTAGATGAAATTATTAATCTTTGTGATAGATCAAATTAAAAACTAATAGTAAAACCTTATTATAGTATGATTTCATATTTTGTTTAAAATAATGTGTCTTTAAATAGAAAAAAAATTATAGAACAATAAACATCAAGGTACTATAGTGATTTTCTGAGACATGAGTGGCAGCATAACAGGCAGTTTGTCCTTGTTCACCTGTATTTTGTAACATTTTGTTATTTTTGTAATGGACACTTAGTTTTGATAAGACAAATTAATAACTTCAAACCTAGGTTGGATACTGGGTTACTCAAATTTGGCTATACAACATTGTGAGAGGGCAACTACAACAAGGGCTTTGCCGCTGCTTCTCTGCGAACTGGATATATCCTTCACTTTAAGTACCATCAACATTTACGGAGTTGGTAAAGAAATTCCAGGCAATGACAAGATCCTAGGTGTGGCCTGGGTATACCCAGTATCTTGACTTTCCTACGCCTTAGGCCAGCAATCTCAACCATTGATCTCAGCCATTGATTATAGGTCTTTTCTGCTTTGGCATCTGGACTGAGTGTTCCTGTCGAAGGTCACAAAAGCAAGATGACTAGCAATACTGGAAAAAATGCCTGTTTTTGCTTTCTTGCCATGGCTAGGCTCTCAGAACCACCTGTCAATCCTCTTACTTGGTTCATTTCCTTTCCCATCTCAGCTCAGTGACTATTCCAATCTGTTAATGTCAAGCTCCCCAAAGCTCCTTACTCTCAGCAAGCAATCTTGATTTCTTTTCTTCTTTTTCTTCTTTTTTTTTTTGAAAAAAGGTCTTAGGTCTTGCGCTGTCACCCAGGCTACAGTGCAGTGGCATGATCATAGCTCACTGCAGCCTCAAACTCCTGGGCTCAAGTGATCCTCCTGCCTCAGTCTTCCAAGTAGATAGGACTATAGTCACATGCTGCCACACCCAGCTAATTTATTTTAGTTTTTTGTAGAGACAGGGTCTTGCTATGTTGAGCAGGCTGGTTCACTTCTTTATCAATGAAAATTAAGGCGAAAAGGCATGACTCTTTTAAGTTTCTCACTGATACCAACTCATTTACATAGTCATACCTTCTTACAGAAAATGAGTTTATTTCCTGCTCAGTACCAATCTATCCATATGTTCTTGCTGGTATCCGGTATTCCCTTTCTACCTCCTTTGAAGTATCTCTCAAAGAAACCACCACCAGCACTCATCTCTCATGACTAAGAGCCAGTATCTAACCATCTTCATATCACCTAATTTCTACTTTTCATTTCATATCCAAACCACATATACACTGCAAACCACTTTTCAATCAGAGCCACTGAAAACTCTGGTGAAACTTCTAGAATGGTATCAAGGACTTCACAAACTGCCAAATTCAATGGACCTATTCCTTTTTTTAGACCTAATTAATCCTTGATGCTCTCTATTCATTTTGCTTCTGGGATACTAAATTCTTCTGCTTCTCTGCGTATCTTTCTAACCACTCTTCCTCCTTCTATCTTGTGGGGTTCTCTTTCTCTGCCTGCCACTTAAATGTTTAATGTACCTTATGGTTCCCCAAGGGCATTTTCCAAGGTTATCTCACTTATTCTGAGATTTAAAGTAGTACCAGTATGATGATGATATTCACATTAGTACTTCTAGCTTAGACATGGATACTGGCCTGTTCAGATAGCTCTTTGAATGTTACAGAGGCATCTCAAACTTAGAAAATCTAAAATGAGCTTAGTGTCTTGCTCCGAGATAGATTTCAATAAACCATTTATCTAGTTGCTAAAATATGCCTCTTGACTTTATTTCTACCTTCTACCGGAAGACTGAAGAAGGTCTAGATCTACAGAGCTTTTTATAAATGGATAAGCTTTTGCAAAGAGCAAATAAAAAACCTACCTTAAACTTTATTTTTGTTTTTTTTGTTTCTGTAGAGACCTTTCCTCCTTTTGCTTCCTGTTCCCCATTGGAATCGGAATCACTATGTGAATCTGATGATTTGGATTCTTCTAGGTTGCCAAGTGACTTTTCATTGACTTTACTAGAAGGCAGATCACCAGTGTGTGGAATGAAATCATCAGGTTTCTCCCATCTGGATTCTGCTCAACACATTTTAACAGTCATGTTATTTAGTTACCATTCTATTCATATGTAATTTCAACATAACACTTCCTATCACTTACAGTTATTAATGACAATACTGCATCTATTTCACACTACCACTTGATCAAGAAGATAGTAAGAGCTCCCAACCATCTTGCTTTTATATCTTTCAGAAACTGATTTTAAACAACCTGGATATACTAGATGTATAAACTGCACGTCTAATGGAATGAGACCTAAGAACTGGGTGATACTTCTAAAGAATCTCACAGTTAAATTGACACCAATTTCAGGAAACATACTGATAATGAGCACACATGAGATTTCTTGGAATTGATACTCATCACTAAGATTTCACAAAGTGAAATCATATTGTGAAGGGTTGAATGAATATAAGTTGTCATTTTTACTGCGGGGGAGGGGGAGTGTTTCAATTGATTGAACTCTACTGCCATCCAGTGGTCCACTGGGCTTTTAGTAAAATGACAACATTTCTAATTACCTTAGTTATTCTCTATTTTCAGTTTAATAGAAGGGAGAAAGATTATACAATTTATCGTTCAACTGGGACAGTTTTAAGAGTGAAGGGGTCTGTTATTAATTACTATACTGGTCCAGGCGTAAACCGAAATCATGCAGGGCAAATCGATATGTATAACCCCTTAATTAATATAGGGTACTTGCTAGGGTTAATGTAAAACATCACATTTCCTTAACTACATTGCACAGAATTAACAAAAGAACTTTCAAGAAATAAATTACTAAGCACCTACTATATGCCTGGCACTGTTTTAGGAACTTTATAGACATGACACTCATGACCTCACAAAACACATACAACTGCTCTATTTCACTGACGAGTGACTTGCCCACAAGCACATCACTGGGAAGGGAAGAAGTTGTACACTGAGCTCGTATGTGTCTAACTCTAAAGCTATATTATATCACTATACTATAACTATAAAGATTCAGAACTTCAGTTGTCTTGAGATAGAAACATTGCTATAATTGGGCAGGCTAGGTATCTATGGAGAGTAGTAATTTAAAAAAAAAAAAGGCTCGGCCGGGCGCCGTGGCTCACGCCTGTAATCCTAGCACTCTGGGAGGCCGAGGCGGGCGGATCGTTCTGAGCTCAGGAGTTCGAGACCAGCCTGAGCAAGAGCGAGACCCTGTCTCTACCAAAAATAGAAAGAAATTAATTGGACAGCTAAAAATATATATAGAAAAAAAAAAAAAAAAAAAAAGGCTCTCCCAAAGTTACACCAATATTATAGCTACTCTGGTAAATTTAACTGCAGTAGAAGCAAAGTACTACAATAACTTGAAGACCAGTTTTATGAAATTAAATTGGGTAAAATATTAATTTGAAAATTTTAGACAATAATTAGACAGTAATCATGCATGCTTTATAAATATTTATACAACTGAAGCATTAAATTAGCAAAAGTTAAAATTTGACAATTTCAGCCATTGCTGAAATAGCTTTAGTTTTGTCTTTTTTTTAAAAAAAGGAAAGGGCTGGGTGTGGTGGCTCATGCCTGTAATCCCAGCACTTTGGTAGGCTGAGGGAAGGACTGTTAGAGGCCAGGAGTTCAAGACCAGCCTGGGCAAAAAATTAGCTGGGCATGGTGGCACACGCTTGTAGTCTTAGCTACTCGGTAGGCTCAGACAGGAAAATGGCTTGGGCCCAGGAGTTCGAGGCTGCAGTGAACTATGACCATGCCACTGCACTCCAGCCTGAACAACAGAGTGAGACCCTGTCTCCTAAAATAAAATAAAAGGAAAAGGCAAGTTGAACTTGATCTCTTGATCTTCAAAGATAATGATTATAGTTCTAAAATAATTATGATAAAAACCAATGATGTTAGAGAAAGCTAAAATGATTCTAAGTTTGTGAGTGCAGTATCAATTGAAAATAACATTAGTGCACAGCAAAATATACTATAAATAGAAATCTTTTTGCTCTTTCCTGTATTAATGTTTTCAAATTACAAAAAATAATACATGTTTGTTGTAGAAACATGTTTATCATATATTAAAATTCCCAAGTTAAAATGATTCATCAGTAGGCTAATAAGCAGGTACCATTTTAGATAATCAAAGGTAACACTTACCTCCTGTTTCTGTATTATAATAATAGGTATAACCATCTTCGCTTAAACCTTCTACCCAAATGGTCTTCACTGCTGTCTAATGGGAGGAAAAAACCCAGCATAAACTGAAGATAATGATGGTTATATATTGAATAACTAAGGCAGAGTCAGCCACCCTTTCCTTTCCGCTTAACACCTGGGAATTAGGAGCAGTAGGTACTGATCATGGATAGAAGCTTGGTTTCTGCGAACCATGGGCCAACTTTCAAGGAGGGAATGCCTCCTCTGAAAGCCAGGAACAATTCTTTCGAAATTGCCAGGGACATATGAATGGTAACTAAGTGCAACCTAGTATTTGCCCTGCATGGAGTATTTGGATACATATCACTATTTCACCTCCATCCAGCCTTCTAACACAAGAATTACAGGAAAAAAAAGAACAAAGTTTGGGGGGAGGGGAGGGTGGGTAACCGTAAGTAAACTTGCTGAACAAAAATCTACAAAACTCTCAGAAGCCAGTCACTTTAAAGAATAAAGCAAAAACACTATGTTACCGCACTTCAGTTACCTTTTTTAAGTTTCCTTCAAATCCTTCAGGTTTCTCCCACTGTGATGCTAAAAGCAAAATATATTGCATTTATAAAATCTTTTTGCTTTAAAAATACTTTCAAAAAAATTTAATTTGGCAAAAATTTACAAGATAGTCATTGTGTACAAAATACTATAAGTGTACAATTTAAAACATAACTGAAAAATAAAAAAGCAACAATATACATTCTAGTAGTATTGTGCAGAGAATATATGTGAGTGCTATGTAACCAAGAAGAAAGGACAGAATGAAGGATGAGAAGTTACTGGAACTTCCAAAGGAATTAATAGAGCCAGGAAGGACTTCTCTTAAAGACTTCTCTTAAAGACTTCATAGAATTCAGGCTTGATAAGTTTCAAAGGAAGGAGATGGCCTTTTGACATCCTGGGGCACAGGAGAGTGAGAGATGGATTGAATAATGACTCAGAAGAGGAACAAGATGAAGTATGCAGAAATTAAATACAAGTATCACTGAGAGCAGGAGTATTTAAAGGAGAATGTTAAACAATGAAAGCAAGTAATAAGCACTAGAAGGAAGAAAAGAAATAAATAGTTTCTAAGTAAATCTGAAAGATTTCTAATTACCAGCACATAATTAATTCATGGTATCCTCATTGCTGAACTGTAATATGCATGTCACTTAAGGCTCAGTGCAAACAAACTCTGAGAGATTAATATTTCTCTGTAGTCCAAAGCTGATTATGATTCTGAAGATAATAATAATTACAATATTGTTAGCCCAAGATTTCCTTCATTATTAACTCTCTGATCTTATTTTCTACCTTCCTAACCATTCTTCTTTGCTGACTTTTCTTCTGTCCATTTCTTTAATGTATGTATTACCTACCCTCTTTACTTCTTGCTCTATTCTCTCTGCTTGTGATCTCATATACTCCTAAAGGTTAATATATTATCTATTGATACATCCCCAGACTCAATTTAGCCCTCCAACTCCAGACTATAATCATCAATTACCTACTAAAAATTGCCACATGAATATTCTATAGGGACCTCAAATTCAACATATCCAAATTTGAATTCATTACTGTCCCCATTAAACTTATTTTTCATTCCTGTATTCCATACATCAGTAAATGGCACCATCATTCTCCGAGGCCTCCAGAATATGGGCCCAATCTATTTTTCCAGCCTCATTCTGCCTCTAAATCTTCAAAGAACCTCATGTTTTATTTCTACAACATGACTCTCTATTTCCTAAACTTTCAAATCTTTTTTTGGTTCATATAGTTCTGTCTGGAATGCTGTACCTTCTTGATAATCTACTGAAATCTTCAATCAAAATACTTATGGAACGTCTATACTGTGTTAGGTACTAGGGATACAAATTGGTAAGACATCATTCCTGACAGCCTCATCTTAATGTAGAGATCAGCTCAAAAGTAATTCCTGAGATAATCTCTCAGAGCTACACAGTCACAATGGATTCCACATTATTTTGACCTCCCATATAATCTTAATAACACTTCCATTACAGCATTTGAAACATGAAGTTCATACGTTCAGAAAGTTTTTTTTTGTTACTTTTAAAAAATTACTTTTTTTTTTTTTAAGTCAGAGTCTTGCTCTGTCACCCTGGCTAGAGTGCAGTCTCATCATCATAGCTCACTACGACCTCAAACTCCTGGGCTCAAGCGATCCTCCTACCTCAGCCTCCCAAGTAGCTGGGACTATAGGCACGTGTCACCATGCCTGGATAATTTTTGTATTTTTTGTAGAGATGGGGTCTCACTCTTGCTCAGGCTGGTCTGTAACTTCTGAGCTCAAGCCATCCTCCCGCCTTGGCCTCCCAGAGTGCTAGGTGTGAGTTACTGCACCTAGCCTTTCAGAAAGTTTGATTGAGAAAATATAAAGTTATAGTTTATTTGTAAGGAATCCATTATTAAAGGCTTTGACTAAGTATGACACTGAATAACCATGAGAAGGGTACCTTTTTTAAAGGGCACATAATTTTCTCGTCTTTGTGGCAAAAATGAAAAATTACAGTTTTTCATTGTTTAAAATGTTTCAATATTAAATAAAAATCCTAACACAAAACAAATTGCTCTATTCTACTAGTGAAACTGTAGTTGTATGCCTAAATAACTTACCTCCTGAGATAAGATCATAATAGTAATGGTAACCCTCAGAGGTTATGCCTTCCACCCATCTGCCTTTTGAAGGATCTTTTTTTTTTTTCTTCTTTTCTTTCTTTTCTTTCTGTTGATTTGATGTCGAGGTGGGTGGAATAGTGCTGGTTACTGGTGATATGCTTGGTTCTGAAATTTCTAGAGAAGAGATGAGAGAAAGGTCAAGCAGCCAAAGTAACTTTATTGGGAACTTAACATATTATTGTAAAGTTCATTTGGAAAAATAAACATGCAACAATATACAGGAAAATTGTTTAAAAAAAAAAAAAAAAAAGAGGAGGAGGAGGAGAATTTAGTTCTACCAGATCATTTTTTTTGAGACAGAGTCTCACTCTGTCAACCTGGGTAGAGTGCAGTGGCATCATCATTGTAGCTCACTGCAACCTCAAACCTCAAGGGATCCTCCTGCCTCAGCCTCCCAAGTAGCTGGGACCACAGGCACGCGCCATGATGCCTGGCTAATTTTTCTATTTTTTGTAGAGACAGGTTCTCAGTATTGCTCAGGCTGGTCTTAAACTTCTGAGCTCAAGCAATCCTCCTGCCCTGGACTCCCAGAGTGCTAGGATTACAGGCATGAGCCACTGTGCCCAGCCCTTACCAGATATTAAAACTTACTCTAAAACTATGGTTAAAAAAAAAAAATCCAGGTCAGCCATGGTGGCTCACACCTGTAATCTCAGCACTTTGGGAGGCTGAGGCAAGAGGATCATTTGAGGCCAGGAGTTCAACACCAGCCAGGGCAACATAGCAAGACCCTATCTCTTAAACAAACAAACAAAATAGCTGGTCATGGTGTTATGTGCCTGTAGTCCCAGCTAGTTGGGAGGCTGAGGTGGGAAGGTCAGCTGAGACCAGGAGTTTGAGGCTGCAGTGAGCTGTGGTCATGTCACTGCACTCCAGCCAGGGCAAAAGAGCAAGACCTTGTCTCTTTAAAAAAAAAAAAAAAAAAAAATCCAGTATTGTGGAATTGATGCAGGAACAGACAAACATATGATTGAAACAGAATAGTCCAGATACAGAGCCAACTGCAGATTCCCAGTGTTTCTTATCAGGAAAAGGACAGATCATTTCAAAAAAAGATTTTGCAATATTTGGTTAATTTATCTTGGGAAAAAAGTAAAGCTATTCCCCCTTCTCTGCTCCCTTCCCGCTTTTATACACCAATATAAATACCAAGTCAAAGACATTTACGAAAAGAACACAAAATAAAATAATGTTAAATTTGAGTACATAAAAATTAAAATATTCTATATGGCAAAAACAAAAAACATATATACAAGAAAGAAAATAAAAAAAGTATTTAGAACAAAGATGCCACAGGGTTAATATTCCTAACAAAGATTCCTTATAAATCAAACATTCTAACAGAAAAATGGGTAAAATTATAAAGGCAGTTCAGAGAATTAATGTTTACCTTTGCTAATATTCAAAGAAATGGAAATAATTATAATTTTTTTGGAAGATCAATAAGTACTAAAAAGCATAATCAAATCCAGAGTTAGTCTGATCAGGTATTCACATTGTTGTGAAAAAATGGGCAGGTTTTACGGCTCTGTGTGCCAAAGGATTGGCCAGTTATTCCCAATATCAGTTAATAAACTTATTTTATTTCTAGTGAAAGTGTAAATCAGTCCATTTCTGGAGAAAGGATGGTATTAGCTATCAATATATAAAATATAACCCAGGCGCGGTGGCTTGTGCCTGTAATCCTAGCACTCTGGGAGGCCGAGGCGGGCGGATTGTTTGAGCTCAGGAGTTCGAAACCAGCCTGAGCAAGAGTGAGACCCCGTCTCTACTAAAAATAGAATGAAATTAATCGGACAACTAAAAATATATAGAAAAAATTAGCCGGGCATGGTGGCGCATGCCTGTAGTCCCAGCTACTCGGGAGGCTGAGGCAGGATTGCTTGAGCCC